>QKWP01001030.1:75088-87566 GCA_003550325.1 Gigaspora rosea
GAGAAGAAAAGATTGCAGTCACGACGTTCATGATTAGGAGAAAAGCTAAAGAGTTAGGAGAAGCTCTTGGTATTGAAAATGCTCAGTTTTCGCGTGGGTGGGTCGTACATTTTAAGAGTCGCTACAATCTGGTAGAACGTGCTCGCACACAAATTGCACAGAAGTTTCCTGAAGATATGCCCTTAGTTGTTAGAGACTTCCTTAAAAAGGCACGTGAAAAAACTGTGAATATAGAAAAAAAATATATAATTTCTTTTGATGAAACCCCTATGTGGTTTGATATGCCCCGGGGTTCGACACTCGAGTTTCAAGGTGCTCGCGAAGTTCCAATAAAAACTACAGGAAGTGATAAGCTGAGATTTACTGTGGTTTTAGGTTATACAGCTTCTGGAGACAAACTCCCGCCCACCGTGATTTTTAAATTAAAAAAAATCCCCAAATGCAAGTTTCCCTGAGATATTGTAGTAACAACGGCACCCCACGCCAATATGATAGGAGATTTAATGATTTCCACATACATTCCACGAGTTATTCGAGCGAGACCCAATGGATTCTTTAAAAATAAGGGTATAGTTTTTGTTGATCGTCATAGGAGTCACGTCCGTGATGACGTGGTTAGAGCGTTAAACACTGAAGGTTTGGATGTCTTGGAAATACCCGGTGGAACGACAAGTGTATTGCAGCCACCCGACATTTCAATAAACAAACCTTTCAAGAGTGGAATGAGAAGAAGGTGGGAGGAATGGATCGAAAAAGGAAATCAGGAATTTACTGCCAAGGGAAACCGCAAAAAAGCTCCGTACGAGCTCGTTTGTGAATGGGTATCACAGACGTGGAAGGAAATCAGTTCAAGTGTCTTGGCCAAGTCTTTTGAATCAGCTGGTCTTGTTTTGAACCCCGATGGTAGCGAAGATTACAAGATGTTGCACCGTCTCCAGGCGATAGTCGAAAACCGTATGAGTGAAATTGATGGAGATGAATTAGTAAATGAAGAAAGTGTGTGTTCGGAGGATGAAGGGGATGAAAATATAATGAAAGTCGATATGGGTGATGTGGATATGGATATGGATGATGATATGGACGATGATATGGATGATGATATGGACTATAATATGGACGATGATATGGCGTATGATGAGTACTTAACAGATAAAGAGTATGATGGTAAATATCTACACATTTGAATTCATTTACAGGTAGAACAATAACCCTTTTTTACAAGTATTTATTCAAAATATTTAGTACGATATAAAGCTTTTTCAATTTTGTTGAAAAGGTTTATTGTTTTATCTTTGATTAATATTACTTCTCTATTCATCTCATATATATCAAACGATTAGGATAAGTTCGTTCATAAAACGGTCCATATACTCTATCGTCAATAAAGTTATTTGTTGATACTAATGGTGAGTATAAAACTTATTTACCAATCGATATTACTTTTCTTTTCATTATTAGACATTATGAAATTAAACAAATTTGTTAGTGAATCATAAAACAGAAAAAAAGGTTCATGTAAATATGGTCGTGATAATTTGCGAATGGAAGAAGTAATACGTTGTCCAATTTCAAAAATTGGAACCCATAATAAATTTTTTACAAAATCGTTTGCCTTTTATCCGTTATCTTGGATCTTGCTATCAAGATAGTATAGGTACTAAAGAGATAAAAAAAAGCATTAGAATAGGTTTTCAAATCTCTAACAATAAATAAATAAATAAATATAAAAAAAAAATGCTTATGGGTATAATTTCTTTTAAAATAAAGTTGTGATTTTGCCCTCTTTTCTCTATTTTACCTACTAGGTACAATACATTCAATACTTTCGTATCAGGCGGCTTACTGTAAACGTTTTTTGAGACACCTATTAGTATTGAATTAGATTGAAAATATGCGAAAGAAAGCATTGCATTTTCATAAAAATTACAGTGAACTAAGTATTGACTATAGAAAGTAAAGAAACCAAAACCATAGATTTTTAAAATACTACCTACATTCTTAATCATTGATCTTTTTTAGAGAAGGAGAAGGGAAAATAAAACTAAAGATCGTTTTGGTATAAGGTCATATATTGGTATGCATGTATATGGTGGGGGTGCACGTTATTTCGGGACGCGCATGGGCGTTATTTCAAATCCATCTATGCTATTTTTAGGGGTCGCAATTTTCGAATTAACGCCCATGCCCGTTATTTCGAGAATTTACGGTACATATTATTAATAACAAACATAGACATTATAAAATGGCTACTGGTAAGTATAAACTATCAGTTTAAAGTTTAAATTAAATAATGCACATTAACAACAAATACAGCCATTAGAAATGGCTAAGTACAAAATATGGGCTTAATATTTTTAATAATATGTGATTTAATAATAAATACCATATTTAAAAGAACATTTATTAAAATTTTAGACTTCTAAATAGATAATATAAACCGATTATATACTAATGCTATATATATATATACATATATAATAGTTTTATTGTTTATTTTAATTTAGACATTTAGTCATATAGTCTTATATTTAGTCAACTATTTAGACATTTAGTCACATAGTATTTATTTAGTCAACTATTTAGACATTTGGGTAAATTTAGACTTTTGACATTTCAAAAAAAAAATAATGCCATGTCAAAATATATTTAGACACTAATTGCCTAAATAGCTGACTAAATTAAGTATTTCGACTAACAACATTATGTATAGTATAAACTTTTTGCCATGTTGCTATTTTTTCAAAAATATCTTCTAACTCAAAATTTTATCTATGAAACCACCTTTTTTTTTAAAAAAAAAATTTCTTGTAAAATTTTACTATATGCTATGCCTTACTCTAACCCCTAACTATTAACTCTCACTTAATATTTATTAATTCAATTTTTGTTTATTTATTTTTGTTTGTTTTTTTATATTTGATCTTCACATTACACCACATACTGGTGTTGAACACCAGTAGTGCATTTTAGAAACTTGTAGAAATCTGTTATATCATGTAATAACATTTGTTATGCTATATACAGTCAACCCTCCATAAATGCAACTCATAGGGACAAGCCTACAATATGCATTTAGAGAGGTTTGCATTTAGAGAGAGCCAATTAAATTGCAGCTTTAAAAATTAGATCATCAAGTTTGTGTAACTTCTACTAAAACTATATANATGGTGGGGGTGCACGTTATTTCGGGACGCGCATGGGCGTTATTTCAAATCCATCTATGCTATTTTTAGGGGTCGCAATTTTCGAATTAACGCCCATGCCCGTTATTTCGAGAATTTACGGTACATATTATTAATAACAAACATAGACATTATAAAATGGCTACTGGTAAGTATAAACTATCAGTTTAAAGTTTAAATTAAATAATGCACATTAACAACAAATACAGCCATTAGAAATGGCTAAGTACAAAATATGGGCTTAATATTTTTAATAATATGTGATTTAATAATAAATACCATATTTAAAAGAACATTTATTAAAATTTTAGACTTCTAAATAGATAATATAAACCGATTATATACTAATGCTATATATATATATACATATATAATAGTTTTATTGTTTATTTTAATTTAGACATTTAGTCATATAGTCTTATATTTAGTCAACTATTTAGACATTTAGTCACATAGTATTTATTTAGTCAACTATTTAGACATTTGGGTAAATTTAGACTTTTGACATTTCAAAAAAAAAATAATGCCATGTCAAAATATATTTAGACACTAATTGCCTAAATAGCTGACTAAATTAAGTATTTCGACTAACAACATTATGTATAGTATAAACTTTTTGCCATGTTGCTATTTTTTCAAAAATATCTTCTAACTCAAAATTTTATCTATGAAACCACCTTTTTTTTTAAAAAAAAAATTTCTTGTAAAATTTTACTATATGCTATGCCTTACTCTAACCCCTAACTATTAACTCTCACTTAATATTTATTAATTCAATTTTTGTTTATTTATTTTTGTTTGTTTTTTTATATTTGATCTTCACATTACACCACATACTGGTGTTGAACACCAGTAGTGCATTTTAGAAACTTGTAGAAATCTGTTATATCATGTAATAACATTTGTTATGCTATATACAGTCAACCCTCCATAAATGCAACTCATAGGGACAAGCCTACAATATGCATTTAGAGAGGTTTGCATTTAGAGAGAGCCAATTAAATTGCAGCTTTAAAAATTAGATCATCAAGTTTGTGTAACTTCTACTAAAACTATATAACCTATCTTAAATACTAAAATTTGATTAGTTACATGCATTTAGGGAGGTTAGTATAATATAAAATGTTATTCAAGAGAACGTGCATTTACAGAATATAGAATGTGCATTTAGCACTAATAACATTTTACGGAATAGAAAAAAACATGCATTTCGGGAGGTATTGCATTTATGAAAGTTGCATTTATAAAGGTCTGACTGTAATTAGTCAATAAATTTGTCAAGTGCTAACACAACAAAAAAATAAACATTTTTAATTTTAAGTTTTAATAAAACCTATTCATAGTACAGTCTGACCTCTCTATAGTCACACCCTATATAGTCACATCTCTATATAAGTGCCCAATATTGCGCGACGGACTTAAAACATAGTAAAAAACCTCATTATAGTCACAAATAACCTACAATCACTATCACAAAAAAATTTTGATCTTTTATCAATTTTATTAATAAATAACCCTCGTTATAATCACAAATTTTGACTAAATATAGATTATAACATCTGATTGGCCAATATTTATATTCATGTTTATTTAAAATATTCTATTAAAAATTCTTAAAGGTTTGATAACAAATAACTTTTGATGCAGTGGCCCGATTTGGATGAAACAACTACTAAAATGTTCATTTCAATGAGACAATTCTAATGAGCCTAAGATTGCTAAAATCCAATCACAGGCTCCCGTGATCATTAAGGATTTGTGTCACTTCATATATTTAAAAAATGATTAAATTTAATATCTAAATAAAAAATCCTTAATGATCTTAGCATTTTGTAGCTAAATTTGGGTGATTTTAGACTCTTTAGAATTGTTTCATTGAGTCAAACACTTGTTATTTTATCCAAATTGGGCCACTGGTCAAAAGTTTTTCACTATTTAACATTTTAAATTTTTTAATAGTATTTCAAATATTTACAAATATATTACTTATTGGCTTTTGGTCATGTGACTACAAAAAGGTATTTTATTTATAGTCACACCTCTATACAATCACCAAAATGGGGTGCGACCAACTTGTGATTATAGAGAGGTCTGACTGTATGCTAATAGTAGCATTTTTTAGTAATAAATTGGAAAAATAAATTTGTCGCACTCACGACATGTCGCACCCCCTGCTTCGACCAATCAAATCGCTCGATTTTATAGACAAAAAATTTTATTTTTTAAAAATTTAAAATTTTACTTAATAAAGTGTAAAATATATATATAATAGCATGTCATATAATGTAAAATTTTATTATGAACAACTTTTTCTAAGCATAACGATAGGTTGTTTTAGTAAAAAAACGTTTTATAAAAAAAATCAAAAATTTCCAAAGTTAGCACATATAAAATTTTTTTTACTAAAACAATCTACTATTTTCACTTAGAAAAAGTTGTTTAACATAAATTTTACATATAATACTTAATTGCAGATCCGTATATCAAATATAGATTTTTATAGGCGCATGATCTATAATTAAAAAATAATATAGGCGTATATATTATTATAAGAGAAGCGATTTTATTGTTATAAATTATATAGTTTTTATACTCGTTATATATAGACCAAATCTCAACCGTGCTGCCCATATTTATAAACTTTTATTATTTTGCGATTTTAAAAAGTTTTATAAGAAGGAAAGGAAGATTTCATAATAATATGCTCGTTAATTTCTATGTTTAGTTATATTCTAACTCCCAAATAATTTTTGACGTTTACTACTTTCATTAACTCTTACAATATGATCGTTGTTTCCTGACAGTGCTCTTTCCGACGCCTCTTTCTTGAAATTTGCACTATATCTTCCTATCCATCCTTTGATGGTTTTTACTGTCGGTATATCCTCAAAGTCAATTTCTCCATTTGCAGCCAATTCTTCTAGACCGGCACGCATATCTTCAGGTGAGTAACGGTCTTCAGCTCTCAAGTTTCCCGTTAAAAAAAAGCCTTGCAAATATTGTACTACTCTTTTTTTCATGCGCTTTCCCGCACCTTTATTACCAAGCTTCATATTCTCTTTTAGAGCCCACCCCGCAACAAAGGGGAATTCTTGATCAACGCTATGGAACCAATTTTTTAGTATGTATGTGAAAATTAATACCGTCAGAAAAGTTGGGATATAATCTTACCTCACGTCTTTCAGATGATTATATACAGTATATAAGTGGATGGGTGAAGAATGAGAGCGAATTAATACAGCTTTGTGATAGTTTTCATCATGTTTATTATTACCTGACGCTTCATCTGATTTATCACTACTAACTAAAATTCCATCAATTTATAGAATGGGGTTAGTGTAAAACTATGTGTCATGAGTTCCCATATTTGGCCAAGTCAACACCATATACAGTCAGACCTCTCTAAATGCAATGCGACGGGACCATATGTAAAATTTAGACAAACGCGCATTTAGAGGGGTATTGCATTTAGGGAGGTAAAAATCTATAGCCGTAATATTAGTTGGGCCCAAGAGAAGACATGCATTTAGGGTGGATTTTCATAGGACGTGCACTTAGGGGAGTTGCATTTAGGGAGGTCTGACTGTATAACGAATCTTCATGATTGTCATGTAACAGTAACAATCGTGAAGGTTCTTTTTTTTTTTTAGCTGATTAATAGATGTTTCCCTGTTTGATAGTGCAATGGTAATGGGTTGTGTAAGACTGCTATTTTAAGTCACAGGTTCTTGGTAGCTTGGTCGGGCATATTTCTATTCAAGTGCCGCAAAGGAAAAACCTATAATTCATCTAATAAGAATTTCTCTTTGCAGCACTCATTTGACATCCTCATCCTAAGATTGGCTAGCCATATTTATTGTACTTTGTTGAGTCGACTAGTCAATTGTAGTCAATTAGATGTTCACATTACCTGATGTTCTCTTGTTATCCGTGCCTGTATAATAGAATAAAAATTTTATTTTATTTTATTTATCTTTTGTTTTATTTTATTTTATTTTATTTTTTGATATTCAACAATACTTTACTTGCTGTTATGGGAAACGGCATTATCCATGTAGTTTTTGGTTTAGATGGCTCAGAAAATGTAGGAGATGGTTTGTTATAAAATGTAGCAACCTGTTCAGGCCGGAATTCAGTCCACGCACCTACATGAGGAAGAGAACGAGCACGAACATATCCTGCGAATTGGCCTGTTACAGGCCAGGACCACTCAAACCATCTTGAAATACCAGGTATGGTCTTGAATTTTTTTTTGCTAATGCAGACTTCTGATTAATGACTAACCCTATTATATTAATTGGAAATGAAGATGTTAGAAGTATAAAGTTTGTATTTAAGTTTACTTGGAGGGTTCCGAATTTATTTCTATATTGTCTTGGTCCACTGATAATTCTGATGCTTCTGTTGTTTTACCGCGATTTGGTTCTATATGTGATACTGATGTTCCACTCAAATTTTGAAGTGCTTTTTCAATGTCTGCTCCATCAGTAAGGTCACATCCGACTCTGATATATCTTTTGATTGCATGTGCAACCTCAAGTATCATTAACATCGAATTTATTAGTAGAACATAAATAAATCGAAATATAATATCAAATCCACTTACTGCTGCGTGGTGCGAGTCAACGGTGGTTTTTGCTTCTCCTGGCTCAAGGAAGATCCACCCACGTACTTCTATATTATACCAGCTATACCAATGACTAATAATCATCATTAGCTCCGAGTTATGATAGTGCCCTCCATTATCTGAAATTATTTTGATCCATTGTGGTTTGGGGTCCATTGTCATAAATACTGCTTCAAAACACGATGCCGTGAACCAAGCATCTTGTTTGGTATCGGAACTCCAATGATCGTAGGCCTGAGTATCCAAATTATTATTTTCATCTTTTTGAAACACTAAAGTTGTGTGGAGTGTCCATCCTCGCTTTCCAAAAAACTGACTTTTTGTTTCTCTTGCTGTTGCAGGCAAAATTCGCATTTTATAATCAACTACGATAATGGCCCCATGGTTATCTAACTCACGCAATGTCGAATTAAATTGAGCATTCAAATATGCTTTACGGGTTTGATGTGCCAAATAACATGTTAATTGCTCTTGACATTCTGTAAGTTTGGCATGGTAAGTAATATCAAGCTTATTCATAAGATTTTCAAATACATTGAATAATCTATCACACTCCTGACACCGTGAAAAATGCTGATATTTACATTCACCAAAAGCAAACAACAAACAATGATTGATGCAATTTGTATGATTAGTTGTACCATTTTTATTTACTACTAATTCGTTTTCATAATTGCGTTTTAGATGACGGTGCAATAATTCAATTTCATGAATCAAATGGTCCTACAAAAAGTTATATATATTGAAAGTCATAAAAAAATTTTTTTATATCACTAACAAAATCAAAAAAAATTTATCACATTGAATAGCCGATTGAAGAGAGAATACAATGGTGGTTGAAATATACTATTCAATATGTTAGATTTTTTTAATTTTGACTAGTACTGTATTTAACTAACCCGAGAGATTTTATTGAAGATTTCACTAATTATGTTAATTAAAGTTTCAAACGGTTGGTATCCATAGTCATTACATGTTACGCATAATCCACCCAAGTCTTCTCGATATTGAAAACGACTATCCTCCAAGCGAGCCATAAAAGAAGTGCGTTTCATTCCATCTGGATATATAGCAGAAAACTTTTCCCAAAGTGTACTTTTTTGATCTTTTAAATAGAGAACTGGTAACTGTGTTTTTACATCAACTTTGTAAGAACTCATATTTACATTGTCTTTGTCATTAAAAAATAATTCGAATTGTTTTTCTTTAACATCTAACATTTTTGAACGAGTAATTACAGGTTTTTCTAATGCAATACACCCTGGTCCATTGATACGAGAAAATTTTCGTGCCGCATTAATAGTATTGGGAGATATCTAAGTCATGTTTAATTTAATATTATTATATTTGTATATTTGATAATTATATAAATTTTCTTACTTCTAATTTATCCATTATTTCTTGATAAGTGAATTTTTCCGCGATTATTGATAGTATACGAACTTTACCATCTATTCCCCTAAAATTTGAATAATAACTATTACGAAAGCAGTCCCAGAATGTTTCAGCAATTGATGATGTTTGTGAAGATATATTTAAAAACCCATTCACATATAGGTTTTTAAGTGTATCACGGTCATTTTCAGGGTTAGGTGCGTTTGTCCAAAATTCAACCTATATTATATAGATTGATTTTTTTAGCTTACTAATTTTTTGATTTTTTTTAAATGCTAGAATTTTATGCAACATTAATAATAGTTATTTATGAAGGTATGTAATCAAAAATTGATGGAATGGCAAAAACGGGGCAATTTATTTTTATTGAAGGGTTAAAGAAATAGTAAGTCAATTTTTAAACTCGGAACAAATAGGTTATTTGAATCTGTAGAATAGCAAAGTGGTAGAAAAACTTGTAATTATCATAGAGTCTTTATGATTATTACATGTAATAACCTATTTGACTAACAAGTTTTTTGGTCTTTATTTTATAACTTATCAGTTTTTTTTTTTTTTTTTTTACCTATTATAGTCAACTCTCTTTATACCAAACCTTTCTATAACGAATTCTGGATGTAATGAACTAAAAATTTTTGAATTTCATAATAGTTCGGTATAAAAAAAGTTATGGTTTCTTAAGAAAACAGTAATTTTATATCGCGAACTTTAACAGCCAGAACCAACAGTTCGTTATAGAAAGAATTGACTGTACTATGGCCTAAATAATACCTTTAATATTATCTAACTATCAATTTGAGATTATTACTTTACAAGCAACTATTATATAAATGATGCCAAAGGAAAATAGGACTTTGATCATATAAATTTTATATAATCGGTCATATTTTCTCTTGATATCATTCATATTGTATGAAATTTTTTTTTTGATTTATAATTACTTTAGAAATTTCTTTATTATAGGGAGTAACATTTGTACATTCTGTTGCATTAAAAATTGCACGCCATGCCCTCAGTTCACGATCTCGAAATTCATGATTTGGACCATATATTTTGCTGAGATGAGTATATAATTCTATTATATTGCTTTGCTGTTGTTTCCAACCCTGAAATATTTGATGCCATTCTTTAACAGACTTACTAACTGCTTTTCTTAAATGTAGGTCAAATAAATGCTCCATAATTATTTCAATGTTCCAATCAACAACTGTACATTTATTTGGTAATAATGTTTGATTATAGAATTTGGCTTTATACATTTGATCTAATTTTTGCAAAATTATTGGGTAATTTATAGCAAATAAAGTATCGCCCGAGAAGGATTTTAGAATTTCAATTTGATTCCAAACAGTATTTGGAGAGCTATCTTTATATTCAGTGATGATTTGACTATCCTAATAAATTACAATTGAATATGAATTGTTATTATTAACAGTTTGAAAAAAAACTGACTGCCTTGATTTGTACTTATAAAACAACGATGCTACATAGTTATGACCAACAGTATATTGATTTGAACGTGTAATTTACCAAGAGAACCAACGAAAATTGATAAATTTTCTATTTTTATAATAAAAGGACAAAAAATAACATTTTCTAATAATTTTTGAAATGTTTCAGGTTGTTCTAAACCTAAATATGATAGACCCGCAAATTTTGCTTTAGTATTGAAAATAGCTTGGTAAACTGACGTAATTGCTGTAGAGGAACTTGAAACTATACCACTACTTTGTCCATTTGCTTCACATATATAACCAGGTTGCAAATGACTATGTATATGACGAACTACACAGATAATAAAAGGTATTTTATTAAGGTGAATCATGATTTCACGTTCCAAACGTATAGGAATTGGGTAAGGTATTTGTTCTGGATTTTCTTTAGAAAAACCCCACCAATCACGCAAGTAGGGGCCATAGTGAAGCTCTGGCACTATAGTACCAGTTGCTACAAGTTTGCCAGGAGTTATATGAGTATTTGTCATTTTTAATTCTTAAGAAAATAAAGATTACAAATAAAATTATTTTTCTTAATGAATATAGCGCCGCAATTTACTATGTACTATCTATCGATCACATGCGGATCATCAATTAAACGTTAATATAATATAATACTTAAATATTAATATAGATTATACTAGCAAAAAAAAAGTTTTATATGTGCTAATGATCAAAATTTTTGATTTTTCTTATAAAACATTTTTTTACTAAGACAATCTATCTTTATAACTTAGAAAAAGTTGTTCAGAATAAAATTTTACATTATATGCTTTAATATCACTTATTTATTTTTTTACATTTTACTAGTAAAATTTTTAATTTTTAAAACTTAAAATTTTTTGTCTACAAAATCGTGCAGTTTGATTGGTCAGAACCAGGAGGTGCGACATATCACGGGTGCGACATATCGCGGGTGCGACAAATTTTTATTCCCTAATAAATTAATCGATCTTCATTATTAAGACAATTTTGTTTGCTATAATAAACTCTATTTACCTCTAAATTTTATAAAAATCAAATAATTTTTTATTTATATTTATTTGTAAAAAGTTTACTAGCATCATAATAGATTCTTTTGGTACAAAAAAGTATTTTATAAAAATTAATTAATAAAAAATTATCCAATTTTTATAAAAATTTAGAGGTAAATAGAACATATAACATGAATAAAATTGCCTTATTAATAAAAATTAGTTACTTAATGTCGCGGATGATGATGCTGAATTCCACGTGACTCGCGACCGTACATTGTATCCGATAGTTTCCGAAAATTGATTGTGTAACATGATCATCAACAAAAAAAAACAATCGCCCAGTCCTAGTTCACCCGCTCAAGAAAAGCGACACCCACCCCCTTCCCAAGAAAAATCCCACACCCACCCAAGAAAAGAAACACTCACAACCTACTGAAGAAAAAACATTCGCCACCCACCCAAGAAAAGTAATGCCCACCATCTACCCAAGAAAAGTAACGCCCACCACCCACCCAAGAAGCAATACCATACCTGCAAAAAAAAACCTTCAAGTTTTGATGAGGTTTTTTTTTTTTAACATGCCGGCAATTCCAAAAATCCCCGAAACAATAGAGGAGTATCAGACGATAGTTGAATATCTTCAATCAGGAACTGTTCCGGATAGTATTAAAAAGAACCCTCTCAGAAGTACCGCAAAAACCAACTTCATTCGCCGCTGCAAAAATTTTGAAGTCGACGAAAATAGAATTCTTTACATTAAGCCGGTTGTAAAGAATGGTGTGGTCAATTCAGAAAAACGCT
>QKWP01001030.1:90783-101741 GCA_003550325.1 Gigaspora rosea
GCAAAAACCAACTTCATTCGCCGCTGCAAAAATTTTGAAGTCGACGAAAATAGAATTCTTTACATTAAGCCGGTTGTAAAGAATGGTGTGGTCAATTTAGAAAAACACCGTATAATACCCAAATACGACGTAGAAATGTGTGCTATAATTTTGGAACGCTTTCATGATCAGGCAAATCACCGCGAATACTATAAAACTTTTTCCTCAATTTCAGAAAAACACATAGGAATTATACAGGATAAGGTAAAAATATACGTTAACGAATGTACCACCTGTGCTATCAATACCTCGATCAAAGAAAAAACCGACGTAAGGTCTGTAGTATCGCTGGGTCCTTGGCAGCACATTCAAATCGACTTGGTTGATTTCCGCGATTTTGCTAAAGAGAATGACAGGTTTTTTTGGCTCCTTACGTGTATCTGCGTGTTTTCTAAATTTCTCGTCGCAGTCCCAACTAAAAACAAGGAAGCAGGAATGGTTGGGGCACACCTCCTTAAGGATGTATTCAAGATCCTTGGGCCTCCCGCAGTCCTCCAAAGTGATAAAGGTAAGGAATTTGTTGCAAACATAATTACCCAGATTTGTGGGGCCCTGAACATTACAATTAGACATGGTCGACCCCGGCACCCACAGTCACAAGGACAAATCGAACGACTTAATCAGACTGTGGGCCGTGGTTTCACTAAATTGCTCTGGATCAACATAATCAACTGCAACGAAAAGACTAAATGAATGTAATCGACGTATTTGTCACATCGTATAACTCTACAGTCCATACAGCACATGGTCGAACACTACACGAAGCACTCTTCAGATGGAAAATGCATTGTGTCTATGATACTCCCAGCACAACTGGTTTGTTAACATTCAACTTGTTAGGTAGAGATAGATAGAATAGGGTTAGGCTTAGTAGAGCTAGAATAGAGTTAAAATAGGGTTAGAATAGGGTTAGAGTTAGGATAGGGTTAGAATCGGATTAGATAGGGTTAGAATCGGGTTAGGATAGTCTATACTAACCCGATTCTAACCCTATACTAACCCAAACCCGATTCTAACCCTATTAACTAGTGTTTAGGGCTTAGAATTAAGTTTTAGAATTATAACACTGAACATTTGTTTATTTTTATAACAGGTGCCCCTGAGAATTTCATTGAGGAAGACGTTCTGGAAGCCATTACTACCGAAACCACCATCACCGAAACCACCACTGCAGAAGAAACCACCACCACCGAAACCACTACCACCCCCATTACTGTAACTGCTCAGACTGTTGAGTCCGAAGCCGTGGAAGAACATATTTCACGAATGTTGGAACTTCGTCAATCTATCAATACATCGCTTGGGAAGTATCGTGCAAGGATATATCAGCAAGGTAGTGTGCATAGAAAAAAAACGGCTAACAACACAATCGAAGCCGGGACAACAATTGCTATTGCGCCGATCACGATATGAATCAGCAAACTAGAAAAAGAAAGTTACAACCAACCTATTCCCAACGAGGTGTATTTAAATCACTCGCATCAAACAATCAACCGCGATTGTTGAAATGAATGGCGAAGAAGTTTGGGTTCCCATTAAACGAGTCAAGGCCGTATGAAACTGATCATTGCAGCATTTAAATGGGTGGGTGGATGGGCGAAGCTTCTTTTTTTTGAATTTTTTTTTTTTAAAAAAAAAAAATTGTAAAAACGATTTTTTTTTAAGGCGGGAAATTTTCAAGAGGATGGATTTTTTTTTTTAAAAAAAAAAAAAATTGAAAAAAAAAATCGAAAAAAAAAAATCGAAAAAGAAGTAAAACGGTTTTTTTTAAGGCGGGAAATTTTCTAGAAGCGATGGATTTTTTAGATCTCTTTGTAAATATAAAGAAATTGAAAGTTTATTTGTAAATAAAAATGAAAACTTTATATAGTCTTTTACTTAAATTAAAATTCGAGGTTTGATGTAACATAAAATCAAAACAACGTATTCGAACTCTAATAACCTTAATGCCCAAATATTAAGTATCGAACCCTAAAATAAAATTAAAACAACTCTAACACCAAATACCCGAACCCTAACCCTAACGCCTGAATACCAAGTTCCGAACCCTAGTGAATCAATTTGTTTTGATTGTAAATTCAGAATTTTTAGGACGCTGATTTTTGTGTCATATGATACGATGTACGGGCACGAGTCACGTGGAATTCAGCATCATCCGAATTCAGCATCATCTGCGACACTTAATAAAAAATATGTTAACACTGCATTAAAGTTGTTTTTTAGCCTTTTACAAGTTAACTTAGTATAGGAAGCTCGAATTAATTAGTAAAATCTTATAATTCACAAATTTTTATTAATTAATTCTAATCTTGTTTACTAAGCAAACTTGTTTAGCATCTAGAAATATATCATATTAGCAGAATTATTTTTAATTTACTTGAAATTTAGAAAATAGATATATAATTTAGTATTTTTGATCAGAAAAATCAAATTTAAGTATCTTTTTTTCAAATTTCAAGTAAAATAAAAACATTTCTGCTAATTTAATATATTTTTAAATACTGAATAAGCTACTTGATGCATTAAGTTAAATTTACTTAGTGAAATCTTGTGAATCATAAGATTTTATAGAATTTTATTAATAAAATTCTATAAAATTTTATGATTCACAAAATTTTACTAATTAACTCTTACTTTTTGCACTATAGTCCTGTATTTTTCCAAAAATAGTGATTGCAAAAGCCTTGTACCAGGACCCTGAACAATCTTTGTGTGGTAATATTTGAAAAATAACTAATGGAGGCCCATTTTTTAAAAAGATTATATTTAAAAAGTAGGTATTGGAGAAAAAGGTTATATATAAAAACAGCTAAATGGCAAAATAGATATATTTAAAAGAATGATAATAGGGTAATTTTTATAAATATTATATTTGAAATGTACTAATGAAAAATCTGAGTCACAATAGTAACCTGGCAGGTAATAAATACCAAAATAGAAATGCAAAAATCAAAATATGCAAAAATTGGATAAAATTACTCAAAAAGGTTTTTTTTAAGTTTTTAATACAATTTGTGGTATATATATTTATGATCTATGGTAGCTAATGGATTAAATGGGCTTAAGAGATTTTGAACTTTTTTTTTTTTTTAGAGAATGTTCTGTTTGTTTGAGAATGTTATGTTTTTTTTAGAGAATATTATATATTTTTTTTTTAGAGAACATTATGTTTTTTTTAGAGAATATTATGTTTTTTTATTGTTTTTTTAGAGAACGGTATGTTTTTTTTTTTTTAAAGAACATTATATATATATTTTTTTTAGAAAACATTTTTTTTTTTTTTTTTAGAGACATTATATTTCAAAAAAAGTTAAAAATAGATAAAAGTTTGATCTTATATTTGAAATATAGCTTATATATACCAAACCAAAAGTACTAACCAAAAAAATTTTTATTATGATACTCAAATATAACCTTACATAGATTATTTGGGGTTCTCTTGTACCAATATGACTTTTAAAATTTGTTATAATTAGGATTAGAGTTAGTTTACTATTAGAATAAAATATATATAAAAGTAAAAATGCTTTTACTACATTTTTTATTAATGCACAAAAACAGATTTAGACTATTATTTTATATTTTGTGTTTTTTTTTAATTTTTGACTTCTTTGTATAAACAAAATTTCATAATTCAGATTGACTAATCTACATATAAAAAGTCACATGAGTACAAGGCTTTAGTAAACTCCAAAAATGGACATCAATTCAAGAACTCTTTGCAAAATTTTGATTGGTGCATGATAATCTTTAATACAATATTTGTAATATTTGTAATCCTTCATTGATCTGACAGTAAAGTAGGAACTAAAGATAACTAACAAAATATATATTTAAGAGTATGTATTTTCAGAATCTATAGAGATCTATGCAACTTTAGAAGGTAGCTTCTTTTAAATCAAAATCAAAATTAAGCTTTATTATATTAATTTATAGCTTTGACTTTTTATCTATATATTTTCTATATTATATTTTTTATACTTTTTACTTGTAACTCATGTGTAGATTTAGGATTTACCACTTGTGCCAACTTATTTATTTCTTCAAATATAAGTTCATTAGCAATTTGTAAATTTAAATAAGCTTAACAGATAATTTTTTCTTTTTATTGTCAATTTTTGAATTTTTTCTATTATTGATTTTAAGTTTTGGTTTTTAAACACTCCAACAATCCTTTTATTCTTATAGATTCATAGATTTCAAAATTATATATTATTAAATAAGATTTATATAATTTCTAAAACTAGAGATATAAGTATATACCATCTAGTACTATATATAGTGTTATAGAACGATAGTTTATTATATTATCTTATTATTTTATTATTTCATTTTTATTATTATATTTTATTATTATATTGTATTATATTATTATCTTGAGAAGTTAGAATAGTTAATACCGCTTATAACACTTATATCGCTTATAATGCTTATACCGATTATAACGCTTATAACGATTATAATGCTTATAACGATTATCACGCTTATAACGCTTATAGTGCTTATACCGCTTATAATGCTTATGACGCTTATAGCGCTTATACCGCTTATAACGCTTATACTGTTTATAACGCTTATTCTAAAATGTATTTAAAGATACAGAATTTCCCTTAGTCAAACTAGACGAAGACACCCCACTTCTCCTTCTATTTATTATACATCTTGTACTGGGATTTCTTAGGAACAGAACCTAAGGATAGCCCTATCTTAGATTATTAATAAAGAAACTATTTATCTGAATAATACCAAGTTTATTATCAAGTAATAGTAAAATTGATAATTCCTCATTGAATACTCTACCGAACTGCCCTTAGAGAAGAGTATAATTTCTTACAGACTAAGGAATTATACCTACCTCTTGGACACCGCTATAAACCGATAAAGGATCCCTGTAGCCGTGTCGTTGTTATAGTAAGGAGTAAAAGAAGGCCTCCCTACTGTAACATTTGGTGCCTTCTGGCGGAATCATTTAAAACATTTGGATATTATTGAAGATATTTGAAAACCTCTACAACTCTAGCTGCTGCTGTTCGTCCTGGAAGTCTCTTTGCCCACGGACTCTATAAAACCTATTTTGCTGCTGCCGTTCGTCCTGGAAGACTCTTTGCCCAAGGACTCTATTTATTTTAATTGCTGTTTATTTCTCATAACATTTGCTGCTGCTGTTCATCCTGGAAGACTCTTTGCCCAAGGATTCTATCTATTTAACTAAACTTACTAACAAGATATTACTAACAATTAATTATTTTGAGATTTAGTCAGGAGTCATAAGGCATATGACTACTGATATTAACGAATTATATAATCGATATATTAGAAACCACCTAGTAGAACATCATCAAAACTCTGCTCTTCCATTTCACTCTCTCCAACTACGTGCTCCTGATCTTTCTTGTCAAGAGTGTTATCCTCCCCCTCGCTCTAGTGGTCGTGTTTTTGCTCGAACACCTTTTGGAAGATTTTGGCATTGGTATTCTGGTACCTACTCCGCTGATTCCTATACCTCTCAAACTACTGGAAACTTTATTCGCCTGACTGCTACTAGAGACCCTGCTACTATCCGTGCTTGTATTCGAGATATTATTTTTAGCTGCCGATATCAAATAGAACTTGACAACCCAAGAGAAATTGCTCTTGCTATTCTTCAACGCTTTACCCATCGAACAACTTTACCTCCTCTTGATTTTGCGGACTATACGACTTTTGACCCATACTTAGACACCAATACTGAAAACTATAACCCTCAATATCTGGACTTAGGATATTCTATTATCGAAGGATCTAGCCCTACTTTTAACACTGTACCTCTTCTTACTACCCCTGAGGATCGCCCCTCTACTTCTTTTGGTTTTAACCTACTCCCTTATAGTGAACATAATAGTGATATTAGCTCTTGCACCCCTTCGTTTCAACATACTAGCCTACCTGCAAGTTCCACAGTTTTAACACCTAATCAACAAGATATAGACCTTGAAAATTTCTTTGAAACTGCCTCTACTTTTAATTTAGATAGACTTTTACCAGATACTACTGAAAAAACTAGTGAAGAAGACCAAGAACCTTCCCTAACTTCACCTGTAGCAACCCACCTCCTATTATGGCTGAACGAGCGATCGCTGATGCTACTACTGCTATTAATATCTTAGCTGCTACGTTTGTACATGGAGGAGTTGAAAGGAATCTTCTTTCTGTTAATTTCTTTAATGGAGATAGAACCCAAGACCCACTCGAATGGTATTCAGAATTCAAGCATGCTGCCGTTGCTAACCGATGGAATGCTGCCCGGAAATTAGAACTTGTCCCTGTCTACTTGAAAGGAATTGCCTTAGACTGGTTTTCCTCCCTTACCACTAAGCCCACTGTTTTTAGTGATAAGGATAACCAAGATACTAGTTTTAAACACCTGTTTCTAAACCGATTTGTTACCCCAAAACAAAAAGTTATGTGGCAAAAGCAACTTTTTGATGTCAAACAAGGTGCCAACTCAGTTGATAATTATATTAACCGGTTCAGTAAACTGAAGAGACGTGTTGATACTGACGATGACTTCTCTAATGACTTTGTAATCCAACTCTTTATCCAAGGCCTTCGTCCTGAGTTTGCTATAAATATACAAGCCTCTGAACCTGCTGATCTTGATGCTGCTATGAAAACTGCTCGTAAATGGGAAACTGGAAAACTTATGGCTTCTCCTAATACAGATACAGACCAAGCCATTAAACAACTAACTGAACAAATCGCTCAACTTAGTATTAACCTCACTCAGAAGCAACCACCTGCTAACTTCTTTGTAAACTATGCTAATTCCCCTAAACAAGCCAACCAAATTAAACAACCTCCTACCTGCCATTATTGTGGTCGAACCAGACACTTTATTCACATTGTCGTCTTAAAAAGAAGAATCAAAGTAATGAACGAGGAAGAAACAGACAGTCCAATAATAACAACTATTGACATGACTCTTATAGTCGAGATAATAGAGACCAAGATTATTATAATAGAGACCGAAGCCGATTTAGAAATAGAGATAATCGTAATGATCGAGATGACTACCGCTCTAGAAGTCGAGACCGATCTTCTTCTTGGAGACCTAGTAACCGAACCCCCTCACCCTACTACAGAAATGTTAACTATCTTGATGGAACTCCTTCTACTACTACCACTACCAACCAATCTTTTAGTCCACAAAAATGAGAAACATTTCTAGACAACCCTTCTGTTCGTACTGCACTATCTTCTTACTTGTACGGAGAAGCTAAAACTGCTAACTTGATCCAGACATCTGCTTATACTACATCTGTCAAATATAATGTTAAAATCAATCAAAAACCACAAGAAACTATTATTAACAGTGGAGCCTCTATTAGCATGATCGCACACCAATTAGTCCAAGATCTAGGATTAAAAATAGAACAAGCCTCTCTTAGCCTTATCATACCTGCTACTAGAACCCCTTCTCGTCCTTTGGGAATTATTCGAGACTTACCTATAGAAATAGATGGTGCTATTATTCCTATTACCGTTGAAGTAGTCCCTGCTACCTCTTACTCATTATTGCTTGGAAATGACTGGTCAAAGAAAGTTGAAGCCAGTTACAATTGGAAAAATGGATGCTACTCTTTTAAGTGGAAAAACAAGAAACATACCGTTCCTACTTCCTATGAAAGCAACCAACTATTACCCTCACAACCTACTGTTACTGACCCTGCTGAATTAGACACTTATGAACAGGAATACTTAGTCCCTCAAGAAGCTTATGCTTTTATTACCACCCATGAACCAGACATTACCTCTACCTCTGATGATGATACCAACCCATGAATTATCCACCAGCCTAGATATAGAAAGCATGCCCCTTCTAACTCTCGTGTATGTGGCAATTGTGGCTCACCTGAACATCTCTTTGCCAACTGCCCTACCAACTGTTGTAATTGCTGGCAACAGGATGGACATATTGCTGTCCACTGCCCACAACAAGTACCAAAGCAGACCTCTTGCCGTATCTGCAATGGTAATAACCATTTGTACCGAAACTGCCCTGAAAATATTTGTCATATCTGTAGAGCAACTGGACATATTGCCGTTGACTGTTCTTTTGGAGCCCTTAAGGAACAGAACCGAATTTGCCAATGTGGATGTAATCCGGATGATATTGAAGCCCGTCAAATGTATAACTTTAGTACAAGGCGTACTCACCACTGCTGTCACTGCAAGAAACCAAATAGACCAGAAGACCTACAAGTTCTTAACAATCAGTTTGTTTGCCGAGGATGTGTCTCTGACTATTATTATGAACTCCCTCTTGATAACCCTCAACGTATATATTATTATAGTCACGGAGAAGGACATGGAACCCTTGTCCATTGTAAAATCTGTGGAGAAACTAGACCTACCTCTAAGATGAATAATCTAGAAAGCCTAGAACAAGCCCTTTGGTTTTGTGACCTTGAACACCTCTATGCTTATAAAGCAGGACAGGATGTTCTCTACAATGCAAATTATAATTTGTGGACCAGAATCAGACATTATACCGAGTCCAACAGGAGTGCTGGATCTCAGTATGAAATGAACCAGACCCGTATCTTCTGACTTGCAAAGATTTTCTTACAAGAATTGGACCAAAGCCTGACTGAAGCCTTAGAACCTTTAATGACTGATCGTATTAACCAACCTTGGAGTCAGGAAGAAATGCAATTAGTACTTCGTGCTGAACATGGTATATTAGAAGGGAATGAAGAATTTCAATTACAACAGACCCTTGAAATTTCCTTCGACACTAGCCATCCTAAATTCTGTAAAGAAACTGCTCTCGCTAACCTTAGAAGGAACTTCTCAGACACCCTATTGACCTCTGCAAGGAATGTCTTCATGTTAAGCACCAGGAAGAACTCGATGAACATAATGGATACTGTACAGAATGTGTACCTCCACCACCACCAATATTCGAACCAGAACCAGACACTATACCACTAGAACCTACTCAAAATGACCAAACTATTGTCACTATCGAAGCTTTTGAAACATTACAACAACAAGTTGTCCAACAGAACCAGACCATTGAACAACTTCAACAACAAGTCCAAAAACTTGAAAACTTTAATCAACAATTGCTTCGCCTTATTTACCAAGACACCCAGCACCTACAACAGAGAACTGAAACCTTTGCTACCCTGTTCGCAAATACAAATTTTTAGATAATCCTAGGCATGATGGCAAACTACCTGTTGACTCAGACACTGTATTAACAGACCTCTTAAACCCTCTGAACACCCTATAAATTTAGTACCTACCCCTGTATATAGTATAGACACCCTTATCCCCTATAAGGAATATACGTTGACCCCAACTACTTCACTAAACACAGGTCCTCTTGCTGCAGATCAAGGACTTAAATTTAGACACTTACTTGAGAAATTTGCAGACATTTTCGCAACAGACATTAATGAATTAGAAAGGACTGACTTAGTTTCTCATCGTATTTTTACAGAAGATGTACCACCCATTCGCTCTAGAGCCTATTCTATACCTCAAAGTGAACAGACATTTATTAAAGAGGAAATCCAACGAATGATGAAACATAAACTTATCTGACCTTCAAATAGTCATTGGACTTCCCCTATTGTTCTAGTCAAGAAGAAAAATGGCAAATTATGCTTCTGTGTAGACTACCGAAAACTTAACAATGTTACTAAAAAGGATGCATACCCTCCATCTCATATTGAAGAAATGTTAAATACTCTTGCTGGATCGCATTGTTTTTCCACTTTGGACCTTGCAAGTGGATATTGGCAAGTAGCTATGCACCCTTGTGATAAAGAAAAGACTGATTTTGTAACTCACTATGGAACTTACAAGTTCAATATGATGCCTTTTGGATTTTGTAATGCCCCTGCTACGTTCCAAAGACTAATGGACCGAGTTTATGAAGGGATTGCTTGGAAATTTGTAGTAGTATACTTGGATGATACTATAGTATACTCTCAAACAATAGATGACAACCTGAAGCACTTGAATGAAGTGTTTCACAGAATCAAACAAGCTGGTTTGCAACTTAATATCGAGAAATGTAACTTTTGGATGCAAAGATTACCCTTCTTAGGCTATATAATTTCACCTAGTGAAATAGCCCCTGACCCTACCAAAATTGAAGCCGTACAAAATATCCAACCACCGCAGAATATAACCCAACTTCGCTCATTTTTGGGATTAGCTGGATACTATAGACAATTTATCCAAAACTTCTCTGCTATTGCTAAACACTTAAATCGATTGTTACAAAAAGACAAACCATATCAATGGACCCATATTCAACAGGAAGCTTTTAATGAATTAAAAGACCGACTTACTGCTGCACCTATATTAGCCTACTCTAATTTCAGAAAGACCTTTATTTTGGCTACTGATGCTTCTTACTATGGATTTGGTGCTACTCTTAGTCAATTGGACCAAAATCATAAGGAACACCCCATTGTCTATGCAAGCAAAAGTCTACGAAAAGAAGAAGTAAACTACGGTGCAACCAAACTAGAATGTGCTGCTGTAGTATGGGCAATCGAACATTTTCATAAATATTTAGGCGCTACTAAGTTCATCTTAGTTACAGACCATTCAGCATTGAAATGGCTACGTACTGCTGAACCTAAAGAAAGAATTGGGAGATGGATTCTTAAACTACAACCTTATAACTTTGAAATCTTTCACAAACCTGGAAGAATCCACTCTAATGTTGATGCTCTATCACGCCTACTGACCCAGACAATTAAATCATCTAAATCATGAATTTAAACTGATATAACCAACTTTATGATTACCTAGAATTAGACAAGTTACCAGACGAATTTACAGACTATGAAAAGAAACAATTAATTAACCAGGCTAGATATTTTGAAATTAGATATAACCTCCTATACAAAAAGAAC
>QKWP01001030.1:122606-167251 GCA_003550325.1 Gigaspora rosea
GTATAAAGGTATAAAGGTATAAAGGTATAAAGGTATAAAGGTATAAAGGTATAAAGGTATAAAGGTATAAAGGTATAAAGGTATAAAGGATCCTTCTATATTATTATGTGTCTCAACTATGTTAAGCTAAACTATTCTTAGAATGTTCTAGATTTTTAATAATGAAAAACCTATTCTATAACAATATATAGACCAAAGCCAATCAGAAGATGATATAGAATATATAATTAATGAAAGCGAACAAGAAGAAAGTAGCCAAGAAGAAAGTGATCAAGAAAATAGTGAGATTGAATATAGAGAAACTAATTGTTTTAATATAAAAAAAAATAGGGTTTCTAAGTCTTCTATAAAAAAGAAATCCAAAAAACCAAAAACTAGGCCCCATAGAGGGGCGACTCTTCGAGTCCCTAAAAATGCTATTAATGAAAATCAGATATTTTTAGAATCGGTTAAATATGTTTTAACAAGATATATTTCTCAATGTCCTAAAGAAATTCTAACTGAAATATATACAGATCTTAGAAAATTATTTTCTGAAATGAAAGACTCATTTTATTCGTATCATTCAAAAAATTATACAAATAAAGAAGTAGACAAAGTATGGGAAAATATAATAAAAAAGTATCAAATTATTTTAGAACCATTTTTCCTTGCATGTTCAGAAAATGATACGCCAGCATCTCTGATTTCAAGCAATTATTGTGAAAAAGTAAAAGGGTCTTCTTCTGCAAAGCAGGACACTTCGTGTCTAGACCCAGAGGGTCATTGCAAAGCAATAAATTATGCTATAAAACAATATCAAGAAGCCCAGTTAAATCGAAATTGGCTTGATCCATTAAAAATAAACTTTTTACAAATAAAAGAACCCAATAATTATGCCACTATTTCATGTAAAGTATATGATTTAGAAATACCTCATGCATTACTCGATACAGGTTCAGATGAGTCACATATTTCTGAAAATATTGCAAATCATTTTATAAAATATTTTGGATTAAAAATAAATAGAAAAAAGGTTTATAGACTAACAGATGCTGTAGGCGAAAAACAATCTATTGGAAGCTTTTCTGATATACCTGTTACCATAGATATTGGAAATGATACCTTAACAATTTCGGATGAGTTTTCAGTCTTACCAATAGAAAAAAATAATAATGGTAATGATATATCATTATTTATTCTTGGTACTAGATGGCAACATCAAGCTAGCTGGGAACCTATAATAAAGGGTGAGTTTATAGCATCAGCTAATGGAAAAAGTATTACTATTCCACTTTCTGTTTATAATAAAGATAAGGTGGCAAAGCTTCGAATTTCTAATTCACTCAAAAAAAAAAATAATTAGTTCTGAAGGGACATTGCATTGCAATAATACAATACAATGCATTGAGGGAGCTGAGTTTCGAGATATTTCTATATGGGAAAAATGTATGAATCACTTTTTTTAGGATATATGTGCTTATGCACCAACTCCATTGTTAGAATATGATTTACCATCTTTTCTTCTAACTGATGAATAAGATTATATATAGTACCATCTCGGATTAATTTTTTTAATGTAAGTTCAAATAATTTTGTACTCCAATTAGCCATATCTATTTTAATTTGATTGCATTCTATATCTTTCTGTTGCTTAATAGATTTTAAGGTTTCCTCAGTTGATTTAATAAGTTCTTGATGTAAATTATCTTTAGCTTCTTTGATTCTAGCATTAACCTCTTCTTCAGTGTATAGTGGAGCAATGTTGGCACAGAGTGCCGAAGAAGCTGTACAATAAGGCTCTGTCTCTACTTCTATTGTAGGATTATATCGAGATTTTTTATTTCTTTGGTATCTATCAACTTCATGTTTTAAAAATGCCTCTATAATAGGGCTAATACTACTTGCTTCACTTTCTGATAATAGATTTTTTTCGAGTTGTAAGCTGATTCCATCCAGCTTTTATTAATGAAAGTAGTAGTTGAGTAAGAAGCCTTGAATAATTTTCATGAAAAGTCATATAATTATATAAAAAATAATTTCATGAAATATTATAATCTTTCAAAAAGCATCTATATTTTCATATAAAATTATAATCTTTCAAAAAAATATAAAAAGCACCCAACTATTTTGATAACAGTTACCGACTTTAGACCTAAAGGATCATTGTTTCGCAATATATATTAATATTTTTTATAAGACTGTGACCTCAAGGTCACGTACTACGTTACACAAGGTGCAGTAGTCACATGATATTGTGACCTGTGGGTCACGTACTACCAACTTGAAACATTCCATGAGTATTACTCATATCATATGTTCAACCATAGTTTAACCCTATTTTAACTCTAGTTCAACCCTAGTTCAACCCTAGTTCAACCCTAGTTCAACCCCAGTTCAACCCTGTACAACTATAGTAATTTTTTTATTATATAGTAATATATAAATCTGATAGTTGATATACAACCCTACTTTAACC
This sequence comes from Gigaspora rosea, assembly GCA_003550325.1. NCBI lineage: Eukaryota > Fungi > Glomeromycota > Glomeromycetes > Diversisporales > Gigasporaceae > Gigaspora > Gigaspora rosea. The sequence continues at coordinate 125,065 of QKWP01001030.1, forward strand.
ATACTTCAACCATACTTCAACCAGAGTTGATCACAATTAAAATAATTAATATAATTATAACAATATATTTAATTCTGCATTTTTAAATTCATATTAATAAATAATAATTTTGCATTTACAATGACTGAAGCTAATAGCAATATTGGACCAGCTCATCAGAATTTACAAGAGAAAGATAATAAAATCGCATTGCTAATAGAATCAATAAAAAAATTGGGTTTAGAAAAGGATAAAAGTTTACCCAATAGCGAAGCTAGTGCCAAGGCATATATTATTGATAACACAGTATCTGATATTGTTAAGCAAGTATCAGGTAAAAAAATTTGGATCTCTCTTTACCGATTACTGGCAATAATGAAACCTGAGATTCAGCAGGATATTATAAACTCGATAGCAAATCTGAATATTTCTCGAAGAAATCATATATTATTTAAGAAAATTTTAAGAGACAAAGCTAGAAAAAAAATAATTTTTAATGATACCATATCCGAATCCTCATCTTTATCCGAATCTGAGTTTGATTCTGAATGGTCTTGATGGTTTTATTTACTAGTTTAGCTTATGTGGATATTCTAGACCCAAAGAGTCATTGTTTCGCAATAGATATGTGGGATACACATTCATTTTGATACTTCTTTGAGAGCTTAACGCTTAAAGCTCTTTTTTTAGCCAACTCTAGAGATATTCCATTTGATACAAAATTTTTATATACTTGTATACGCCAATGCCCATATGGCAAACTAGTTATTTTATCAGATAATATCCAACGCTTAGTATCTATAGGGCAAAGTGCTTTCTTTTCTGATTCAACCAGAGATAATATATGGTCTTTTGATCGGATACCTACATTCTTAGCATGGAATACTTCATTACCAAAGAGACAGTCTCGATAAACTAGAGTCATAGGATCAGCCTCAGTTCGCATATCCAAATCCTTGATTTCTTGTTCTGATAATAATGATCTATCTATTGGATCATCTAGCAAGGACCCTTCTAAAGTTGGCATATAAGAATTTGTAGCTATTTCACTTATACCCTTTTTGCTAACTCCTTTATGCTTAGANAGTGCTTTCTTTTCTGATTCAACCAGAGATAATATATGGTCTTTTGATCGTATACCAACATTCTTGGCATGGAATACTTCATTACCAAAGAGACAGTCTCGATAAACTAGAGTCATAGGATCTGCCTCAGTTCGCATAGCTTCTTGTTCTGATAATAATGATCTATCTATTGGATCAACTAGCAAGGACCCTTCTAAAGTTGGCATATAAGAATTTGTAGCTATTTCACTTATACCCTTTTTGCTAACTCCTTTATGCTTAGACTTTGTAAACTTATCTGCTAAGACATAGTAGTAAGCTTTGCCTCGAATATGCATAGATTCTGTAATTACATTGCCAAGAGTCTCATCTTTAAAAAGATCTATAGTCTTAGAATTATTAAGATCGAAAAGATCGGGTCGCTCTGACATGTTTTTATAAATATCTTCAGTTTCGACTTGGAATATGAATAAGTCTGTATCCATATATTCAAGCTGGGCTTTATTACCATATTTTTTTTTTACATACCCATACCAGAAGTGGTACATTAAAAGTTTGCTAAGGCCTAAAACTGATGCTCTAACAATAATAGGCTTGTTAAGAGTCACGCTAGCCTTTCCTATATGTGCTCCTATAAGTGAAGGTCCAAGTTGTCTAGCATATTTAAAAGAGGGTTTTTAGATTTTATTAATAAACTTCTTTTCATCTTGCTTATTATTCATAGCCATAAGCTTGACATCTTGGTATTTGCGAACATTTTCTATAGTTTTGCCATATATCGAGTTATTCATAAGCTTAAAGAAATCTTTCTCAAAAGCATTCTTAGCACCTTGACGCTTTTCAGTATTAAATGCAATATAGGGTGCAAGCTAGTTAGTTTGATCAAATTTTACATAGTATTGAAGCTCTAGGTAATGAATAACATATTCTTTTCGTGGACCAAGATGAGGTACTAATTTTTTTATAGCTGAGAAACGTCCAATATCTAAGTTATCTACAATCTCTGTAATATGGGGCTTAACATATTTTTTGTTATAGCCATATTCTCTATAGCTGGAGGTAAATTACGCAAATAGTTATGAGTTTTTAAAGGAAAACGTGTATTAATCTTTAGAAAATACCCTCTTTTAGAGTCTGCTTTGGTATTAAGAATCTTATTAAGCATTTCTTTTTGGAAGATTGGATAGTTTTTAAAATGCCCATGTCTTCCTTCCCATTGATAATATCCAATAGACAAATATTGACTTATAGCCCAACCATAAAGATTATTGGCATCGACATAGCTTATCCATGTTGTTGGTTTCGATGAGTTAAAGGCTTTACCTATCTTAGGATTGTTGGCTTTAAAATATTGATATTCTGCCATAGCTATACCTCTACGCTTAGCCTCTTCTATTAAATCATGCATAGACATATCTGTAAAAAGCTCAATCTTATCTTCTGTCATCTTAAGCATAGCATCCCAGGCTAAGGCTGGTGCAGAGACGTAATGACTAGGATCAAGTTCATAATATTACATGCATGTCTTTCAAAATTGGGTCCAAATATCTGCTAGGCTAAGTACGTCAATTTTAAGATAGAGATCATAGTACTCACCTAGATTTTGGCAGTTAAATTCTTTTCATACTTTTTGCGCATGCCCATAATCTTTTTGGCTAATTTTACCATGAAGATATGTACTAAATTCATGAATTGGTGGAAGCTCAGTCTCTAAAAATCTATCCTGTGAATCAATATATTCATAGGGATAAACTCCTTTACAGCTTGCTAATGAAATTTGATCTGAAAAATAGTCACTAAAGTGCTAGCTTGTAATAGGATGGTTCTCACCCAAATTCTTCATAAGATTTGCTAAGCTATTATTTATGAATTGCTTACTATCTATATATTTAAGCTGACCTACCTTCATAGATTTATAACGCTCAAATGTCTTAGCTATAACCTTGATCTGATCTGCATTAACAGATTTTCCAACAGATTTACAAACCAAATGAGAGTCATAGCCCCAGAAATTATGAAAAACAACTGGAATTGGCGTCTTCCATGCTTCGATCTGAAGCTCAAGATTACAGGTATTGTGGGCAGCTCCTCGAAACTTATCTGTAATATGGCAGTGGTCCCAAACCTTTATGTTCATAGACTTTGCTTTATTAATATCTTTAGTTATTTTGTCAATTTGTTTTCTTAAAGTCTTATAATCTTCTGAATTCTTTAAGGTATCTTCTAACTTTTTATTAAGCCATGATATCTTATTTTCTAAGCATTTGACTTTATCTCTATCAATAATAAATTTTTCTTTATATATCCAACAACTATCTGCTTTATTGAATTTCTTTTTGTCTTTATCAGTCTCAATTCGTTCATGTTTTATAGCTAAGACTCTATTAATTTCGACCAATTCCTTATCGATTCTTTTGACAAACTTCTGAGTAGCATTTTCTTCTCTATATAGGAATGGACCCATACCTCTTCAGTATCGATCCAGTGAACCAAGTAGCAAAAGCTATTGGCTTTTTGTTCAGCAAGCTTTCGCATTTTCCCACCATATTCTGATACCGGTTTCATTATACCTCCAGAATAATCTCATTTCTTGTTATCTGCTTCAAAGTCAGCTATAATAACATATGGAGCATTGATCATACGTCTATAATTCTTGAATGTTTCAAAATTATTGACATCTTTGGTAAGTAATTTAACTTTGGGTAGCCTCTCTTAAACTAAGACAGTGTTCAAAATGATTTGCAAAAGCTTTTTTTGATGGCCAGCTTATACTACATTTTCTACAAAGATATCTTTTACCATGATGAGCGGTATCCCCATAAACTAGCCTATTTATATTTTTAATCCAAAGAAAGTGGTTTTTTTGCTCATACTTATTATTTTCAAATTTAGTAATATCTGTAAGAGCTATAAGGTCAATAATGTGTTGTCTTTTATAGTTTTTGCTAATTATTACCACTTTGGAGATTGCTGTTTCTTCTTTCCATTCCCAGACATTGATAGAAATATTGGGATTTATCTCTTCAATCTTATTGAATATATGTGAGCAAATTGGTGTAGGCATTGGAATTCTATCTAAATTGACTATATTCAAGTATTGCTTATAATCCTTTTTAGTAAATATTCGTTCAAAATGTTCTGTATGTCCATTTTTATAGCAAAATAACAAGCTAATGCACCTTGAAGACAATTATCAGATGGCATATCTGTATCTGGATCGATTATTTTTGAATTATCAGGATTAATAGTACACTTTGTATTGGCAAGCTTTTTGGGAGTAGGGATATATAATCCACTAACAGTTCTTGGATAAGTATAAGCTTCAATAGTTAACATTTCAATCCTTACCAAATTCATTCCTGATCCTTCTTGCATAAAAGAGTCTATAGCGTTATCTATTTCTGATATAGATAAATTTATATGTTTATTGATATCTTCTTCCATAAGAATAATATGCATGAGGTTTCTGTGATAAGCAATTATAGTTAATAGACTTTTAAGTTTGTCCTTCCCTTTGCTAACATGCCCAGAATATATACATTGAGCAATTAATGCAGTTTTTATTTGATCTTTTTTATGCAATTCAGCTTTAAAGACTTTTGTAATTTGTTCTCTTGCATTTGCTATAAGCTAGAGCATATAGGGCGCTTCTAAATATTTATTACGGTCCTCAACATAATGATTGAATCTATATTTTATATTTTCAGGGGATGGAATAACTGCTTGCCATAAACTCATTGTTGTTAAATTCTGATGGCGCCTTAAAGGATCAGAATTAGATTCGCATTCTTCAAATATTAACTCTTTGTTCGTTAATTTATAATTTTTTCTTACTGGTTTACCACCAAAATTGCCTTCTATCTTTATGATATTTCTTTTTGGATAGTCATAGAACAAGGTTCCAGCTAATTCGGGCCATTTTTCATCAGTGTTTATATTATATTTATCTTCCATATTATCAAACCATTCTGTATCGTTTTGGAGAAGATTCGAAGTAATATTGTTAAAGCTTTGAATAGGTAATAATGTATTGTCTAATTGAATTAAATCACCTACTGGAACAGGTAAAGCCTCGATATTAGGTCTTATTTGATTTTGTGATAATGGTATTGGAGCTGTAATGGGATTTTGAGTTTTAATTTTACATGGATTTTTTCGTTCTAGATGTATATGAAGTTTTGCTAATTTCCCATATTCTTTTCCACATCTATTACATGTATGTACTACTATAGCAAAATAATAGTATGAATTTGTATATGGGTGCTGGTATGAAATTTCTTATCCGTTACTTATAAAATATTTTTGTTCAATTTGAAAATTAATATGTACTAGGTATATATAAAAAATGCAATTAGGTGAATATATATGCGATTTTCTTTTATATATGGGTAAAATATGTGGTCAGTCATGTATGAAACCTGAAGGATGTTGGCTTCATAAAAATGCTATAAAATGCTTTCCTTGTACTATTTGTGGTAAGCCTACTCGTTCTGAAAGTATGTGATTTCCTAATCATATTGGGGACTATTATGTTGGTAAACATTATCAAAAGTATTATAAAAAGAAAATAGATACTGCAGAGCAGGCTGATTTTTGATATCTTGATTATTGCGAAGCAGGTGGCTCTTTGAGTCTATAAATAGATAATGGTATATGTTATCAGGTGTGTTACAAATTGTTTTTTTTGTTGTCATCTAATTCATCTATAAAATATAAAAATAGTAAGTTCTAGCTATATAATTTTTGGTACCCTGGTTTTTATATAGGTACTAAAGAGTTGTTATACAATATAGGCTTTCTATAATGAGTAAAAAGCAAAATGAATACTTTGGTACCCAGGGTACCAAAAGTGTCCCAGAACTCCCCTTTTATACCTACTAGTGTAACCATTCATCTGTACGTTGCTGAAAGAACCATAAAGCTATGATGTGAGCTTTGCAAATATTTTAAATAAATCTTTGTATAGATTGTAAAACTTGGGTACTTTTCTAATATGGAGTATAAAAAAGAATATAGGAGTTGGTATAGTTAAAGTTAAAAAAAGAAGCAGAAATATGTTGATTGGCAAGTTGATCAGCATGATTATTAAAAGGGTTATCAGAATGGGCCTGAACTTTGTATAATATTAGTTGGATATTAAAAGATTTAATAACATTAAGGAGTATAATATATAGGCCATGCAATAAATTTGAATTTTTTAGAAAGGTTTGGATTAAGGTGTGTATGTTTAATGTATTTGGATATAACAGATTGTGAATTAATAAAAATTTGAATAGCAGAGTTTTGTAATACATTAGCAATAGCAGATAGAATTGAAATTAGTTCAGTATGATATGAAGAGGGCCAGTATTTAAGTTGGACTGAAAACATGTATACAATTTGATTGTTATGAAGTTGTACCCAACCAATACCAATAGAACATTATTCAGTACAAATATTTTTAACAGAACCATCTATATAGAAGATAAAAGATGTATAATTATAATTGTTTTGAGCAAATGATTGTAATAATTAGGAAGTTTGGTTAAATAGGAAAAGATCAGAAACTAAGTAGTTAGAGATATTTAAAGTTGGAGGTATAGGGATAGTAAGAGGATGTTTAATAGCAGTAGAAAAAATAAGATCTTTATAATTTGCATTAAAGTTAAGCTGCTTGTTTAGTAGAATTCTACTATATAAAAGTATAAATAGTATGGCAGATATTTTAATTGTACATGTAGAGAAAATATGGTTAGTATTAAAATTGCAGCCTGGGCAAGGTATACAAGAAATAGAAAAAAGTGTGTATAATTGGGATTCTAAAGTATTAATATTGGTAGTCCAATGAGTAATTGATATAGTATTTAAATACTTAAAATATCTATGAGCTTTACCAATAATTATATTCTGGTTAAGATAAGTAAGAAACCATGATTGGGGTTTTAGAGGAATACGACAAGTATAATAGGCAAAAGCATTAATACCTTGGGGTTGGTAATTGCTTAAAATTGAATAGTGAATATTGTTTTCAATAATAGTTTCCTCTAAAAAGTAAACCAAAGTGGTTGTTTACCAGTAGGTAAATAGTGCACTTTGGGTGAAGATGTTTTCATGAAAGAAGAATTTGATTATCTGCAGAGCAAACTTGTTATAAGTAAAGAATTTGTTTATGACAAAGTTGTTGTTTGAATGTTCTGTATTTAGAATAGTATAGCAGAATTTGTTCAAACGGAAGGCTTCCACTATTAATAACTTTGGGCCAAGTAATATTTGGGTTTGCTATAATATTGATTTCTAGTCTTTTGAGCAAAAAAATGTTCTTAAAAGTAGTAGTTAATCTATTAGGTCCATCAATATTAGAAGAATAGTATTGTAGTATATTAATTATTGACTATAAATTGTTTTGGTGTTGCTGTAATCTAATACAAGTAGAGATACCTAATAAATTAGGATCATTAATTCATATTAAGAAGTTAGAAATATGGTGTTAAAGTTGTATATTGTATATATTGTATAAATGTGGATTAAGCATAGTACTATTGGAAGTAAATTTTGATAAATGCAATTTGTGTTTGGCAACAGTTAAATATTGTGATAGAATTTTAGTACAAGTAGAGAATAGAAGAATTATATTATGTAATCAATATTCTAAAGTAGAAATTATAATAGTGTTAATAATATAGGTAATTTGTTTATCTGTAATTTGTTTAGCATTAACAGTTTGTATAAGATATGATGCTTCAGCTCGGATAAGTTTAATTTGCTTTGTATTTTTGTTATTAAGAGTAAACTAGCATCCAAGAAATTTGAAGGGTTGGTTAAAGAATAAAAGAAGTAGTAAATAATTAAAATATAATATAGAGGTTGTACTTTTTTGATTAGAACAAAAAATAGATTTAGTAGGATTAATTTGTATATCTGCCATTTGGTAAAAAGAATAGCAGCAAAGATAATTGATTAAAGTTCTGTTAAAGATGAAGCAATCCATAAGTGTCATCTATATAAGCTAAAACAGATGTAGAGCATTTAAGGGTAGAGTGAACATAGATCATTTTTCATATGATCTACATGGTATATTAGAATTTTATATAGTAAATAAAAAAATGCTTCTGATAAATTTTTTTAAAATCTTGACCAATTTGTATAAAATTTATATGATAGGTAGTTTTAAATAGTTTGTTTATAATAATAAAGTTGCGCAATATCCATTACTTTAAAAAAAATCAACTTTATATATAATTAAATTTTTGTAGGACGCTATATGATTTTTGTAGGTTGTACAAAGAATTGATTGGTCAGATTATATAATGTTTACATATAAATTATATGATATCATATAAATTGGTTACACAAAGTTGATCTACAATCAATTTTATATGAAATTGAAAATTTATACACCCTACCCTTAAGATAATGTGTTTGTGATAAAGTAAGGTTGGTTTCCAGGAAGTTTGTAAAGTATAACTAGTAAACTGAGTAGCAATATGGCTAATAAATGGGTCATAGTAAATTCTCCAAAAAAGAAGAGTTATAGTTTTTCCTTGATCAATACCATTTTTAACTGAGTAAAAATTAGTAAAACACAGATTTGTAATTACTTGATTGTGGCTCGTTCCATCTGAGTTCACAGAAACTTAAAGTCTCGGATCAGGTAAGCTTTTTGATCAATCTTAGGTTCATAAAACTCAGTTTTGATTTGATGGGGAGCTAGACCCATTTTACCTTGCCAGAGGTTTAAATAGCATTCACCATAAAAACCTCCTCCATTGTGATTTCCATGTATTAGTTTAATTAGAAGATTAGAAAGGATATTAATAAGTAGTGATAGCATGCAAATATGGAATAGTAATTTAGCAAATAGATCAAATTGAACAAAGTCATAGGCTTTGCTCATATCTTAAAATATAAGCAAAAGTGGCTTGTGGTTGCAATTAAAATTTTTTATAATATTATTAAAAATATATATAGGTATAGAGGTACTATTACCAGGTAATACAATATAATTGTAAGATGAAAGAATGTTATATTGTGCAAATATTTTGTTAAGCTGATTAGTAAAAAGTTTGGTATAAAGTTTTCTAATATGCTCTAATAAACTAATAGGTCGAGTATTAGTTAAATTACCATTAAAAATTGATTTTTTGGAGATGGGAAAAATACAACCCTCTTTCTATTGTTTAGGAACAGTTTGGGCTGTTAGACATCGATTAAAAAGAGATATAATAGCAAGTAAATAGTTATTTCCAGAGTGTTTGATTATTTCATAACTTATTCCAGAGAGGCCACATGCATTGTTATTAGGAAGTTGAGATAAAGTATCAAGAACTTCTTCAATAGTAAAAGAGTGAAAAGCTTCAGAATACCAACTTGAATCAATATTCTGTTTTGAAAGATATTCATTGCAAGTATGAATTGAATCAGTATTCATTAATTTGTCTAAGTGCAGTCTATTAGTCAAAATAGTTCTGAATATATGTTTTAATAATTAAGGGCTCAGTAATAATAGTATTATTACTTTTAATATTGTTAATTCTAACAGGATCTTTATGTCAGTTAAAAATACTATTAATTATAAATGTAGGCTGAGTAACCAGCTTAGAACATTTGGTATTAATAGATTCAAGTATTTGTTGATGTGTATATTTGATGTTTTCTAGATTATATGCATGATATAGACTCTTCCATACTTTTTTGGTATTAGTAAACCAATCAGGTATAAGATTAGATAGTAAAGGAATTGGTGGAATTTGAAGTTGATGTGTTGAGCTTAGGTAAGTAATAGTAGAATTGTGATAAAAAGAAATGGATATACCAGAATTAAAAGAGTATTTTATTTGCTTAATAATACTATTAAGTTTTTTAAGATTATAGTGTAAAAGGGTAGCTTTGGATAAGAAGAAGTAATGAAAGTTACATACAGCAAATTTTTGTTAGGAATATGTATGAATGCTGCATTAATAATACTAGTTTGTAGTTTATGCCAAGTAGTTTCAAGTGATTCAGAGGTAGAAATAGTAGAAGGTGTATTATAGGATATGAGATTAAGTGAAACTTGGTCAGCAAAAGCTTGCCAAGTTTCATTTGTTATTAGTTTATAATTAAAGATTCTTCTATGCGTTTTGTATTTATGTCTAGTATGTCCAGTAAATGCATAGGGAAAAGACCAGCATGATATGAGAATCTTGTGGTTACTAGAGGTTAAAGTCTGAATTCAGAATTTGTCTTTAAATGTTTTTGATTGTCTATTTGTGAAATGGTTATAAGAAGCTGTGTAATAATGATTTTATGAGACGTATGATGTATAATTATAACATTTTCGATATTACAATTTTAGATAATCATTGAATTTGTATATTCTGCAAGATTGTTGATTTAATTAATGTCTGTAATATAATAATATATTTCAATTTTCCTAAGAAAAATACTACTCTCTAATTCTGACCGATTAAACATTTTTGATTGCTCACCATTATGTTAATATCAATGTTATGTAGTATGATATATACTGTAATATTGCTTTGAAATTATGATGATTAATACTTTAACTTGATCGTTGTGTGAAATTTCACTATGTGAATTTCTCTAATCCACATATAACATCGCAATAAGATCATCATAAATAATTTTACTATCCATATGATCAAATATAATTGAAATAATGCATATTTGGATCAACATAATTTGTACCTAATTGGTTTGGTCTTTTATTCTTGAATTGATTAGGTAAGTTCAGAACATGTGCAATATATCATATCAGCGAAATCTATGAAAACGTGGACAGTGCGTGGAATTTAATAATTATATATTTTATGATTTGTAATCAATCTATAAATTATATTACAAACATGAATTTGGCATTTGACATTTGTTATCAAGAGGATATAGGCAACACGAAGATGATTTTTTATTTTACATGAAATCTAAAAACTTGGGTCAGTCGATCAGATTTTTTTTCTTTTTTATTTTTATTTTTTTTAATTTTCCTGCAATTTAATAAAATCTAAAATTAGGCTGTGCAAAGTGATTTTTCATTTTGCATTATATGGAATCTAAAAACTTTAGTTGTTTAGTTGAATTTTTTTCTTTTTTTTTGATTTACTGTAAATTAATAAAATTATGTTCACATCTAAGATTAGGCTATGCTTTTCATTTTGCATTACATGGAAACTGAAAACGGGTCAGTCAACAGATTTTTTTTAATCTACTCCAAATATAGAATAATGTTCACATCTAAGATTAGGCATGCAAAGTTGATTTTTCGGTCTATATTGTATAGAATCTGAAAAACATGGGTTGGTCGGTTAGATATTTTTTTCTTTTTTTTTAATTTATTGTAAATCGATAGAAATGGTCATATCTAAAATTAGGCCATGCAAAGTTGATTTTTGTTTTGCATTACAAGGAATCTGTAAACTTTTGGGTCAGTTAGTCAAATTTTCTTTTTCTTTTTTTTTTAATTAATTTATTGTAAATTAATAGGATAATGTTCACATCTAAAATTAGGCCACACAAAGTTGATTTTTCATTTTGCATTACATGGAAACTGAAAATTTGGGTTGGTCAGTCAGAATTTTTTTTTAATTTACTGTAAATTAATAGAATAACATTCACATTTTTATTTTGCATTACATGTAATCTAAAAATTTGAGTAGGTCAAATTTTTTTTTGTTTTATTTTTATTTATTATTTTTTTTTATAGCTGATTTGGAAATTAGTGGGAATGATGAATTTTGTGATGATCACCCAAATTTCGAAAACTGTTTTTAGTAATAACAGTTTAATATATCGATAATATAATTTTTGGCCAATATATTGTCATGATATATTTTGAACTAACCAAAAAATATATTATCAAAAACTATTATATGTCCTACTAATTTTCAAATCAGCTGTAATTTACTGTAAATTAATAGAATAATTTACTATAAATTGATAGAATAATGTACACATTGAAGATTTAACCATGAAAAGTAAATTTTTCATTTTGTATTAGGCCATACCAATTTAATTCAGTAGTTTATATTACCTTCTTTTTATTATCCCCCTCCTCTTACTTTTAGAAATCACTTAATTAAATTCAACAAAGAATCTGATTGGTTATTTGATCTGACAAACCAATCAATTCTTTTATTGGATCCACTAATGGAAGTACTATACTTAACATTTTTATTGAATATATAAAATACAAGGCTTGCGTGCCATTTCGGTAATGTAACAATAAAAAGAGAGTTAGTTGTGTTAGAATTATCATGATTCTTATCATAGTTACTATAAAAAAATTCTGTTACAAACCTATTTGACATATAATACGTTTTAGGGTAAGTTTACATTGAAATTATTTTAATAAATTATTGTAAAAATTCTCATACAAAGTTTGTTCGCTATTCTAATAAACAATTTAGACTAAGGTTGAATTACGTAGTTCACATTAGAATTATAATTTCTATCATGAGTTACAGTTACAATTTTACTATGTATTACGTAGTTTCTGAAGAGCCCTTGCACTTAGTAAAAATGGTACAAATAAATGGCAAGATATATAATAATTTGAAATTAGCAGAAGCAGAGGTGAAAAAATATAATTCAAGTGACTCACATAATTATGCGATTGATCAGAGTTATCACAGGAATCAAAGTATTGAGCAGAATTAATGAGATTGGGTACAAAAAGTATGTTGCATCTAAAGTAACCCCTTATTTAAAGTAGCACCTGACCAAAATTATATCCCATCCTTAGTATGCATTAATTCAAAATTTTAGTCAGGTGCTATTTTAAATGTATTAATTATTTAATGTTATCCATATCTCGGTTAGGCAAGACCAATTCAATTCAGTAGTTTACATTACCTTTCTATTGGTAAATATTTTTGAAGTGCTTGCATGATTTTGGTGATTTTGGGCAGAGAACTTAATGCCAGGTAGAATTAAGATTAGAAATTGCAAGGTTCTGGAACTTTTCAAAGAGAACTTAAATGATGTAAAAGACAAGCGAGAGGAACCGATAGAGAAAAAATTTTAAAATTATGTTTATTCCGTTTTCCCTCACCCTTTTTGAGAAAGGAATGTAACTTACTCTACAAAATTAAATTGGTTTCGCCTTATATAGAAACAAACCTTGAGTCAGTCAGTCAGATTTTTTTTAAAAAATTTGCTGTAAATTAATAAAATAATATGGATATCTACTATTTGGCTATGCTAATTGATTTTTATTTTGCATAAATTTGAAAATTTGGGTCAATTACAATCTTACTATGTATCATATAGTTACTGAAGAGCCCTTGCACTTAATAAAAAAGGTACAAATAAATGGCGAGATTTATAATGATTTAAACCATCTTTATTCATGCATTAAGTCAAAATTTTAGTCAAGCGCTACTTTAAATGAATTAATGTTATTAATGTTATCTATATCTCAGTTAGGTGAAACCAATTCGATTCGACAGTTTACATTATTCTTTTTATTAGTAAATATTTTTGAAATACATGTATAATTTTGGCAAGAGAACTTAATGCCTAGTAGAATTAAGATTAGAATTGCTAAGTTCTGAAATTTTCCAAAGAAAAATTAAATCAATGTCCGAGGGAACCTGATAATTTTCGATAAAGAAAAAAATTTTTAAGTTATATGTATTCTGTTCTCCCTTTCTCTTTTTGAGAAAGGAATGTAACATAAACTACTGACTTGAAAGCTAAAGCCTTGGGTCGGTTAGTTAGATTTTTTTTTGAATTTGCTATAAATTAATAAAATATTATGCACATCTACTATTAGGCTATGCTAATTGATTTTAATATTGCATGAATCTAAATATTTGGGTCTATCACGAGTTATGATTACAATCTTACTATGTATCATGTACTTTCTGAAGAGCCCTTGCACTTAATAAAAAGGGTACAAATAAATGGTAAGATATATAATAATTTGAAAATAGCAAAGATGAAATAAAAATATAATTCAAGTAACTTATATAATCATGCAATCAATCAGAGTTATCACAGAAATCAAAGTGTTGAGCAGAGTTAATGAGATCAGGTACAAAAGGTACTGTTGCATCTAAAGTAGCCCTTATCTAGAGTAGCGCCTGACCAAAATTAAACATCTTCATGCATTGCATTAAGTCAAAATTTTAGTCAGGCGCTACTTTAAATGTATTATATCATCAATGTTATTCTTACTTTGGTTAGACGAGACCAATTCGATTCAGTAGTTTATATTATTCTTTCTATTAGTAAATATTTTTTGAAATACATGCATAATTTTAGTAATTTTGGCCAGAGAGCTTAATTCTGAGTAGAATTAAGATTGTAATTGCAAGGTTTTGAAACTTTTTGAAAAGAAATTAAATGAACATAAAAGACAAATGAGGGGAACCTGATAATTTCTGATAGAGAAAAATTTTTAATTTATACATATTCTGTTCTCCCTCCCCCTTTTTGAAAAATGAATATAACATAAACTACTGAATTAAATTGGTCTTGCCTTACTTGAAAGCTAAAACCTTGGATCGGTCGGTAAGATTTTTTTTAAAAAAATTTGCTATAAATTAATAAAATAATATGTACATCTACTATTAGGCTATGCTAATTGATTTTTATTTTGCATGAAACTGAAAATTTGGGTCTATCATGAGTTATTATTACAATCTTACTATGTATCACATACTTTCTAAAGAGCACTTACACTTAATAAAAAGGGTACAAATAAATAGCGAGATATATAATGATTTAAACAGCAAAGATGAAACGAAAATATAGTTCGAGTAACTCACATGATCATGTGATCATTCAGAGTTATTACAGGAATCAAAGTGTTGAGCAGAGTTAAGGAGATCAGGTACAAAAAGTACTATTGCATCTAAAGTAGCCTCTTATCTAAAGTAATGCCTAACCAAAATTAAACCCCATCTTCATGCATGCATAAAGTCAAAATTTTAGTCAGGCGCTACTTTAAATGTATTATGTTATCAATGTTATCTATATCTTGGTTAGGCGAGACAGTGGCAATACCAATTCAATTTGGTAATTTATATTACTCTTCTATTAGTAAATATTTTTAAAATACATGTATAATTTTTTAATATTGGTAGAGAACTTAATGCCAGGTAGAATTGAGATTATAAATTGCAAGTTCCAAAATTTTCCAAAGAAAAATTAAATGAATGTAAAAGACAAGCGAGAGGAACCTGATAATTTCTAATAGAGAAAAAATTTTTAAACTATATGTATTCTGTTCTCCCTCCCCCTTTTTGAGAAAGGAATGTAATGTCACCAAATTAAATTGGTCTTGCCTTACATGGAAACTGAAACCTTGGGTCAGTCGATCAGATTTTTTTTTATTTGAATTTGCTGTAAATTAATAAAATAATATGCACATCTACTATTAGGCCATGCTAATTGATTTTTATTATACAGTAATCTGAAAATTTGGGTCAGTTAGTCAGGGGTTTTTTTAAATTTACTATAAATTAATAGAATTATATTCACATTTAAGATTAGGCCACGCAAAGTTAATTTTATATTTTGCATTACATGGAATCTGAAAACATGAGTCGATCAGTTGAATTTTTTTTAAATTAATAAAATTATGTTTGTATCAAAAAGCTAAGCAAGTTTAATTTCATTTTATGCAAGAAATCAAAAAATAAAATGGCAGTAATATATTTTTTTATCAATCTTAAAAGATGGGTGGTGCATTCACACCACCCATCACACTAGTTCTATGTAAACAAACATTTGTATATATAAAATTTTACATAGTCGCCCAATTATTTTTTGAAGATAACTCAGCATCTATTGGGCCAATTTTGATGATCTCACCACCTTTATATTCATCATAATAAGCTCTACAACTTTTAATTAATCGGCATAATTCATTAACTTAGTAAAAAAAATATTTTTCCTTGGGTGATCATGGCATTTCTACCTATAATATAGGTTATTATAGTAGAAATGCCATGATCACACAAGGAAAAATATTTTTTTACTAAGTTAATGAATCATGCTAATTAAATAAAAGTTGTGAGCTCGTTGAGACGCATCTAACAGTAGTAAAATCATCAAAATTAACCTAGTATATGCCGAGTTATCTTCAAAAAACAATTGGGCGACTATGTAAAATTTTATATAGTTACTCCAATTGTTTTTCGATGATATCTCCGCATCTACTGGGCCGATTTTGATAATCTAACCACTGTTAGATGCATCTCAACGAGCTCTACAGCTTTCAATTAGTTGACATAACTCATTAACTTAGTAAAAAATATTTTTCTTTGGGTTATCGTGGCATTTCGTCTATAAGTGATTTACATAGTAATTTGCATCATGTTAAACTATGATCATGTATTAGTTGACTGGTGAATTATCAATTAATGTATTTTTACTTTTTGAACAAGTTTACTTAGTGCATAAAATAAGAATCAATTATAGTAGTAAAATTATGTGAACCATAAGATTTTATAGAATTTTATTAATAAAATTATAAAATCTCATAATTTACAAGATTTCACTAAAAAAACCTAAATTAATGCACTAAGTAAACTTATTCAGCATCTAAAATATATTAAATTAGCAAAAATGTTTTTATTTTACTTTAAATTAGAGAAAAGATATTTAAGAGTAGGTAAATATAGATTATTTTATATAGAATTGTTATGCAAAAAATTTTACCCTTATTTCACAAATACATAACTAATAAACTTTTTAAATAATACCGTAAAATCTGTACATGTGTACCCTGGTATTTCCATTTCTCAATTTAGTACCTGGGTACCTCTATATGGGAGTATACTATATTAAAACTATATGTTTTACTATCTACCTAGAATAATACATATAGCATATATTATATCTATATGCCCAGATATAAATCACCAACTGGCGCTTCAAACTGGCAAAGGGGTACACGCATGAGGGGTACACGCATGAGGGGTACACAAGTCTGGATTTTACGGTAATTAATTTTAACTAAAAATTTATAGTACATAGATTAAATCCTTCTATTTATAGTAGTAAACTTTAAGCCCCTATATCATTTAAAAATTTATATATATATTATAAAATTTGTCTAGATTAATTAAAATTTGCCTAGGTAGTATAAAATTTTTTATTTCTAGAATAAATGATTATCTAATCAAAATTAGAGATGTCAAATATTAAAATATAATTGTAATTACAATTATAATACAGTATATACTATAGTATATATCTTTAATAAATTAAAGCAATTAAATATTTTTTTATAAATTTATTTTTAATTTAAAACTAAGCACTTGAGTTGCTTAAAGAAAATTAGAAACAAGCATGTATATAAATTGTAATACATATTATAATCAGGCAGTAAAAAGATTTGGTCTGAATATTAATACTTGTAGATAATGATAAGGTTTGAGACAAGAAGGTTTGTTTGTAGAATTTATATATATGTACTTTAATTATATACAGATTTGATATGCTAGTATAACATTAAGATTTTTAACAATTGAGTATAGAATGATTGAGTTATTAGTAATACAAGTCTGTTGTGAAAGTCTAACTTGCAAGTTTTACTATTATAATTACTAACTATGCTTGTACTTAAATAAATCACTATTTACTATGGGTCAAGACTTATAAATCTTGAACTAGCAGACAGAAAGAGGCATAAAAGATTTGGTCTAGGTCTTAAAGTTTGAAAAGTCTTGTTATGGTAAAGTTGGAAGTAAGATAAGTATATTAACTTAATTTTCCTTATGATTCTTGTCTTGAAGTATATTTATTCTAGGGTTGCGACCCAAACCTACTAGTTTGGGATTTGGTAGAAACCCAAACAGTATTTACTAGGTTTCGCAAAATGCTTCTAATTTGCCGTAATGTCAAACATTTATGACATGTAACTTGTATTACGGCTAGAAGTCACAAATTTTTACGTGTAAAAACTGGTTTGGGTCTAATCCCAAATAAGGATAGGACATGTAGTATTTGATTATTAACGTACAAACTTTACTCCCAGTTATTCATCCTCTAACAATTATACATTGTAATAACAGCCATATTCAGTCTCGTAATTTTTTGGTATTGACGATAGTTTCGCTCATAAAAATATAAAAATCCTTTTAGTTATTCTATTAATGATCGTCATACGATCTCCTGATCAAATAAATTGATCGTGATTACTACTGGTCAGAAAGATCTCTTATTAACAAAGAACGGTTATTTTTTCTAACTTGCCATTTTTCAAATGCTTATAGGTTCGAAAAGGAGTTTTATTGCATAGTACTAATATTTATCAAAACTTAGTTTTATTCTTATTTACATTTTTTAAAGTATTTTAAATAATTTTAAACAAAACCCGGTAATGAGAGTCTGAGGATCTATTATCAAGCAATAGTGGATTTTCATACACTAAAGCGAAGAAATTCGAAGAACATCATACAACTCGATCCATATAAATAAGGAGAGTTAAAATTTTTTTAATTTTCTACTTTATATACTAAATTTTATTTCGTGACTTTTCTTACATCATAGTCTTTTGATTCACCATTTTCTCAACTCCTAAAAAGGTATTTATGTTATATTATTTTATTATCATTCTTTCGGTATAATAAATATGAATTCAAGATTTTTACGTGTTATTGGCTTAGCTACATTTAATTATCTGATCTTGAATTCAATCTTTAGATTATCGATTATATTATCACATGCATGATTATTTATGGTTTTGAGTTTGACACTATATTTTGGTTTTGGTCACGAGCCCAAACTAGGTAGAAATACCGAATCCCAAACCCAAACAAGGTAGAAATGCCGTAACTAAAAAAAGGGTTTGGGTCGCAACCCTAATTTATTCTTTACTAATTCTTCAAGTTTTTCTTTAGTATAGCTAAAGGAATTCAAATATTGAGGGTTTGTTCACGTTAGCTACAGGATTAAACATTCTGTAAAGTTATAGGTAAATTATGATAGTTGCTTCAATTTTGATTCCAATTTAAATTCTTATAGCAAAAGATATAGTCAGAAATCAAATTATAGAATCTAATACAGCTGAGTCATGAGAATCAATGATTAATCAGTAAGAAATTATAGTAATTGATTATTAATAATATGCTATCATATAGTTGAGTATTGTTCGATATATGAGATAATTAATATTCTAATTTGGTTATAGATTTTATAAATACAAAAGAAATTTGAGTACTAATTCTCTTTCAATTTTTCTTCTTATTTTATTAATTATAATTTTACTCTTCATAGTAATCATATGGACAAGAATAACGAACAACTTTACAAGAACAATATATTTTCTTATAGAGCAAAGATAAATATACATTTTTATTTATAAAAAGAAAATAGTACAATAGAAAATAATAAGTTCTAAAGCTAACACTTTTACTTTAATTTTAAAATTAAGGCTTCTAAGTTCAGAATATAAAATTATAGAATAAAGAATATGATAATATATTAAAACAAAAAATTTATATTTAAAAAGAACAATTAATAGTGTGTTACACTTTTATTATATTATTTGAAAATATAAAGTAACAAATTAAATTTCATCTAAAGGTAATTTTACATTGTTTATATACTGTATGTTGCCAAAAATAAGTTACTTTTTTTGCTAATTTTTAACAAAAAAATCTAGGGTAGCTTATTTTTAGATTATTTACTATTTTAAGTAATTTAAGGCACAACAAAAGAGTAGCTTATTTTTGAATACAAAACTCTAATAAGAAAAATTTATAACAATAAATAAATATATTGTAAACAATAAGCAATTTTTGGTCAATCAATTATAATCGCTACATAGTAAAGTTCAAATTTTACTAAGCAAATCAATTAAAATTGCTTAAATAAACTTGTTTATGAAATCAAAATATATATACTTTGAAATTTTCATATAAATTGGAGAACTTTTTATAATTTGACTGTTAATTTTATGCCTGATAGCTTTTTTTTAAAAAAACTATTAAATATAAAAATTAAAGTCAAATATTAAAAAATTCTCTAATTTATATAAAATTTTCAAAGTACACATATTTTGATTTTCTAAGTAAGTTTACTTAAGTGACTTTAATTGATTTGCTTAGTAAAATTTGAGTTTTACTATATAGCAATGATTATTGATTGCAAGAATAGCTTATTTTCAGAACTAAAAATTTTGTTAATTATCTTTTGATGTGACAAAGAGGGTAGCTTATTATCAGATAAAAGACATTTTACATTTTTGGATTAAAACTAGGATAGCTATTTTTGGCAATATATGGGGTGTTTTCTATTAAAAGAACCCATTTTTACAATTTTTTGAAAAATGATTTTTTATTGGATTCATATAAATTTTGACATGGTTAACATTTTTTAATTATAAATAAGTCGATTTGCATAATAAAAAATCCAGATAATGTAAAAGAAAAATTCCATGAAGCTGCATAGAGCCAACAGGCTACAAGATTACCCGATAGTTACCTGCTATCTTTTACCAATCGAAATTGTGAAATTTGATGAATTCCGGATCAGTCCGAAAATCAAAACAAATAATTAAACTCAATTATCTCAAAATAAAATATATGTAAAAATGGGCCCTTTTAATAGAAAACACCCTATATAGTAATTTTTTTATTTATGCTTTCATAAATAACCTACTAAAGATAACTTATATTATCTTTTAAGAATTAACATTATATAATTGCAATATTATTTTGAGGTTGCAGAAACTACCAAGGTTTAATTTTTTTATACTTTTTCCAATTTTATAAACAAGCAAAATTGTATTGACAATAATTATAAAACAAGATTTTATGAGCAATGATAATTTTATTAAATAGGAAATTGCTTTAGAGTTCAATATTTCATTATACAATTTGATTTTTGAATTTTAGCTAAGGTAATTTATTGTAACACAAAAAGATATTGTATATAGTTATTTTACATTGCTTTGATACAATTTGAGTTTATTCACTAAGTATATTAAATTTACTTCATTATGCCAGATAAATATAATAATTTAATAAATCTGATAATTTTTATAAATTCTGAGACTTGGTAAATAGGTAAAGATTTTCTTTATCTTACTATTATAGCAGGACTCAGATATTAGTTTATTTATTTTTAGTGTTTTTATACAGATCTTTTTTATTTATAGAGAACGTCTAAAGTGAAGCAGATTTTTATAATATATATTTTAGAGAATTAACTTTAGAGTTAGGGTCATCATAGATTAAAAGTTAAATAGGTTTTAGATAGTTAGAGGGCTTCCAGAAATTATTTAATTTTTTAGTGGTTGGGTGGGGTCCTGAAAATATCAGGTTATAATTATAATTCTGGTCTAATTTTTATAATTCTGACCAAAAGTATAAAATAATAAAATTATTAATAACTATTGATCTACTAAACCAGTTTAGATGATTTAACTGCTAAAATGTTCATCTCATTAAGACAATTTTAACAAGCCCAAAATCGTTAAATCTAATCACAGGGTCCCAAGATCGTTCAACTTTTGTATAATTTAATAGTAATTTTTTAGAATTACTAAGTAAATTTCTTTAATATTGAATAACTTTTGATCCACTAACCCGTTTTGGATGATTTAACTACCAAAATGTTTGTCTCACTAAGACGATTCTAACAAACCCAAAATCGTTAAAATCTAATTACAGGGCCCCAAGATCATTCAACTTTTGTGTAATTTTAATAGTGATTTTTTAGAATTACTAAGTAAATTTCTTTAATATTGAATAACTTTTGATCCACAAACCAGTTTTGGATGATTTAACTACTAAAATGTTCGACTTAGTGAGATGATTCTAACAAGTCTAAAATCGCTAAATTCCAATTACAGGATTCCAAGATCGACAATAATGATTTGTATTGTTTAGACAAACAAGAAAAACTTTATTTATTTTGGAATCTTGTAATTAGAATTTAACGATTTTAGGCTTTTTGAATCATCTCACTGAGAGCTATTTAAATCATTCAAAATGGGTCAGTATATCAAAAGTAATTCAATATTAAAAAATTTACTTAGTAATTCTAAAAAATCATTATTAAAATTACAAAAAGTTGAATGATTTTGGGATTCTGTAATTAGATTTTAACAATTTTGGGCTTGTTAGAATTGTCTTAGTAAGACTAACATTTTGGTAGTTAAATCATCTAAATTGGTCCAGTAGAGCAATAGTTATTATCAATTTTATAAATTGAAATATATAAATAAATTTTAAAAAATATAAAATTTGATTGGCTAATAAAGTATCAGGTGTGGGTGGTAAAATTTTGAAATTTATTAGTAAAAAATATTACATAATTTCTGGAAGCCTCTTATATATAAGCAAATTTGTCTTCTCAACATTTTTAATTAATTTACCAAGATAGGTTTAGGCTGCTATTTTTTGTATTTTTTAGGTTTTTTACATTCGTTCTTGCTTTGTTTCACTAAAGATCATTAAATTTCTATAATTTGATTAGCCAAATGTTACATTATTCTGTTCCACTTTAGATAACTTCTATTTATAGTAATTTTTTGCTTATTTTTGAAGTTTTTTTGCAGATTTTACTATTTTTGATAATTTTATATTGTTAATTTAATCTATTTATATATATTTCAGGGTTCTATTATAGTGGCACTATATACCAAGTGCATTGAGTTTTTTGTAAAAGATAGAAAATCAAAACCAGAAAATAATAACAATAATAAAAAAGAAAAATAGTGATACTGATGCCTTATAGCATTTTATAATGTATGTATATAGGTATGTACATTTACAAATAAAATCGATTATAAGAATAAGTATAATACATTTTTATTTATAATAATTATAACTGTATTATATCTAGAATAATTGAACAATACTAATAAATCTTATAGGCCTATACAACTAAAAAGATGTTTGCAAAAAATTTTCCACCACGGTTATATAATGAAATTAAGCAGTCATACTCAGTAATTACTGCAGAATCTGTTTTTATATAAATCACATCAAAAGAAGTAATATCCAATAAAATCTAAGATAGATATGACTAAATGCAATATATGCTCAACTATATACAAATATTCGTTTGTTGATTACTACTAAAATGTTAGAAATAGTTAATTCTTGCATTTTATATACTATGAGTACAAAGGCATTTTATAGAAAAAATTAATATTTATTAGCTAGTATGCTATTGAAAAAAACTGTTTGCCATAATCAATTTTAGTAACAAAAATACAATATTAACTGTATTTTCATCAATCAGTTTAGTACTATTATAAAGACCATGCTCAAATAATATATTATCAAGGTACATAATTTAAGCATCTTTTTGTAAAATTAAAGTTGTAGTAGATTTGTATGTTAATGAAAGTTGTAATTATTATCTATTACATCACATTTTTGACTATCAATATGATCAATTGAATTGTATTGTAATAATAGGCTTAGGTTTTGAGGTAAGAATAGGTATACTAACTTATTTAATTACTAATTCAAATAAGATTACCGTAGATTCCCGAAAATAAGCTACTTCGAAAATAAGCAACCCCCTGATTTTTTTCAAAATTTTCAAAAAACGCGTTAGCAGTTGCTACATATAAAACTTTTTTTTACTAAGTAAACTTCAAAAAGTCAATTAAGTAAAGTTGTTCAGCGCATAAAAATACACCTACAATAAAAATTTGGTGTCATTTGGACAACTTTTTATTAGTACGTTTTTCAATTTTTCTAAAAATTCAATATTTCAAAAATAAGCAACCTCCTTGTTTTTTCATGTAATTTTTGCCCAAAAAAGGTTGCTTATTTTCAAATATACGGTAGTACTATTTTTATATTAGAATTTGGGACAAAATTACTATGATTTTCATTATATATTGGAATCTTATATAGGTCCAATAAAAAGTAATTTTTTTATTAAGTTAATAGATTATATCAATTAATTGAAAGTTGTAAAACTCACTAAGACACATCTAATATTAGTTAGATAATTCAAATTAGCTCAGTGTATGCTAAGATATTTCTAAAAACTATTAGCTGACTATATAAAATTTCATATAAACAAACTGAAAATTTTGTATAGTCAGGCAATTATTTTTAGCAATATCTCAGCATTTACTAGGCCAATTTGAATAATCTAACTACTATTAAATATGTTATAGTGAGCTTTACAACTTTTAACTAATTGGCATAAGCTGTTAACTTAATAAAAAAATTGGGTTTCATTGGACCTATATCAGATTCCAGCATATAATAAAAATTTATATTGTACTTATCCCCAAAATTTTCTATTGTCCCAATATGGTAATAGTGCTGATTTTATCCAGATCATTAATTAAGTTATCTGCCATAGTACAAAATCCAACTAAATACATAGTATCAATTAGAGAGCAAGATGATAGAGTCTTTACTTTATCATCAATTATTCGTAAAGTATTAGCTAATATAGAAATTTTATTTATCACATTATAAAACATTAAATCTTGATTTTGTCTGTGAGGTGTAGTTAAAAAATAAGGGAAAAATTTAGCACAAACAGGAGATCAAAATACTTGTACACCATTTATAGAAGGCAGTTGTGCGAGATCACTGATTAATAGAACTTTAATCCTACCAAAAGATAAAACATTGTTATACAAATAAGCAGAAAGATTACTAACAAATATTAATAGACTTACAGATACTATAAATATCTTGTCAATAATAATTACTTTAACATTTTAAGGAGTTGGCAACTTTCTTGATTGTTTAGAGCTAAACTTATATGATTACCAAAAGATAGACAAATTTTTAGTTGTAAATAAATTATTTTGCTACCAATATTTTGGGCTACTATAACCATCAGAGCTATCAATAAATACTTTTTGCAATGCAATATAACAAGCACAGGATATGTCACTTTACAGAGGTTCAAAATGATATACAATAATAAAATCAACATGTCAATTAACTCTATTTTTATATGAAATTTCATTTTTGTAAAATGTTGTGTTTATAGAAACTCTATGTTTATGTAACTTTACTACCTATGCTTTCTAAGTTGAAAATAAACGTGAAATATTTGTTTATTAAACCAAATAACCATTAATCCTTAGCAATTCATAATTTGAAAAGGATCTTGAATTGAAGTTTGAGTACCCTAAACTCTGTAATATAGTATATAAGAATTTATTGTGCATATTACATTCATACTTTGACATTATTCTTTTTGCTTAATGCTTGCTAGTCACTTTTTCTTTTTTTCTTAAGGTTTTGGCTTTATTAAAATGTGAAGATAATACTTGAACAAATAGAAATTTGAGCTTGGACAAGAAATAGAAAACTATAAATATTATTCTGGATATAAACTGAAAACAAATGATAAGTATCAGCTTCTAATTTTATTTTGGAGGCTTTTTTTTTGTTTTTTTAAAGTAACTAACATGTTCTTTTTGTAGGTTTTGGTTTTATAATATATTTGAAATATAAGATAGGTCTTAAAAACAGATCCATAAAAATAGTAAATGATAAGTATAAGTTTCTACTTTTTGCTTTGTTTTTTTTAAATAGTTTTCTACTCTTTGTTTTGAGGTTTTTTTTTGAAATAGTACTAAAATTCCTTCTCTTGTATATGTCTTGACTTTGTTGAATATGAAATAGGGTGCCTAAAGATTCAAATCTGATAAAGAATGAACATCATTGAACAATAAAATCAGGTTCTATTCTTTGTTATGTAGCTGTCTTTTTTTTTCAAAATAACACTTCTTTTATATGAGTTTTGGCTTCATTTTTACTAGTAAAAACATAAGTAGATATCTGAAGATTTAGAACTGGAAGAATGGTTAAATGATATATTCTTTTGAAATAATATTTTCTTCATTTTAACAGTCAGAGTATGGTGCTAAAAATTCAATAAAATAGAAATTTGGTTGAACAATAAGTACTAGAGTTATTGTTGGAATGCAAAATAGATGTTCAAAGATTCAGATTTGATATAAGAAACTATGAAATAGAGAGTTTCTATTTTTTTTGTTGTGGGTCTTTTTTTTTAAAGAACTAATTTTTTTTTTTGTTCTTTTTTCAGGTTCTTTTATTAGTAGAATAGTTGGAATATAGAATGGATGTTTCAAAACTGTATAACTTAAATAATTTCAATTTTATTTTTTTAATTCTAAGCTTTGTTATTTGTCTTGGATTTTTTTTTTATAAGCTTTTATATTTTAACAAAAGTGAAAGCATATTGTCATAATGTCATCAACATTGTCATACAAAGAATTTGTATATGTAGTATTTGAATTTTTATTCTGTTAAAATAATGTGATATTATATATTGTATCTATATTATATTTGATGCCATTTATATAGCTGGCAATAGAACCTCTAAGTTTTTAGTTAATAATGAAAAAATTAATAATACATGATTAATAGTAAGTGCACCTTCTATAAGTGCCACCTTCTCTAAATGCATTCTCAAGTTCTGGCCCAAATATATACATGGCCTCTATATATGTACTTTCTCTTATTGATCTCTAAGTGCATATTGTTAAAGCTTGGTTCCAAGTACATGCACTTATAGAGGTTTTACTATAGTTAATAACTTCATTGCTAAAATAAACTACTAACAGATTTAATAAAAGTTTAGTCTGCAAATATCTGAGCAATTATTTGAGAAAATATTTGATACAACTTTTCATTTTAAAACATCCTGTATTAATTAGTTGTGTTATATATTATTAAGTCATTATTAGTTTTTTTAAGATTCTGCCAATTACATTTATACAAATGAATTACAAAATTCTGTACTATAAACTAGAAGCTTGGGCTACTTTACCCATGACCCATACTTACTAAGTAGGGTCAAAGTCCTTCTTAATCGATAATACTGTTAATATATTGAGGTGTACAATTGTATTGCACAAATAGCTGTTTCCATTTTTCCATCTTATAATCTGTATTCCTTTCCGTCATTTCCCTATTATGTTTCTCCGATATGTCTCTCGCAACAGTTTCTTTTTTGTTTCAGTATGTTTTGTTTTTACTTCTTGATGTTTCTTCTGCTTCTTAGGTCTTCTCTTCTTTGTTCTTTTTTCGGTTAACTTTACTTTCTTATTTCTTGTCTTCCAGATCTTCTTATGTATTTCCTTTGTGATCTTATATAGTATTCTTATCGTAATGCTTTCGTGTGGCTTCTTCGTTTTGTATAACTTGTTTATTTCTATAGTTTCATTTTTGTTGATCATTCCCAGGGTCACCCTAGTTAACATTGTTTCTTTATCTGTAATGCAAAAGGAGTTAGTCATCGTCTTTATTAGATTATTCATAACAATTGGTATTAGTATTCCATGTTTCTCCAGAATCTTCTTGATTACGTTGTTTATTATTTTCTTCAAGCTAACTTCGTTTTTCGGGCATGTTATCATGTGATAGTTACTATTTGACCCTTTACAACCTAAGAGGCATTTGGGCAAATTCGTTCTTTCACTGTCTCGGTTATATTTCACTTCTTGCGTAGGTAACTCCTCCAGTAGCAGTTTAATTTTGAATGCCTTTAGTTTAGAGTATTTTGGATTTGTATTTCTAGATGTCGGACTACATTTATAGTTAATATAATTAAAAAAGGACATCCAATCTGTTTCTCCTTTTCTGTTATCCTATACAATCGTCCTCATTTGGGATTGCCATTTCACTGTATAGTATGCATTAAATAGATATCTTATGAATCTTCTGGTAGGGTGTTCAATTATTGCTTCGTTCATTTAATTATAAAGGTGTCTTCTCTTATTTTATCATATTGTATTTCACCTAGTATTCTATAAATGTGCTTGCTCTCTTTTATTTGTATTTCATTTACAAATTCAAACTCGAATTGAATTCCTTTCCTGCTTACTAATGTTTTCCAAATTCTCCATCCTACCCAGTTTTGGATCTGTTGTATGTCTTGATGTTTATATTCTTGTTTGTATATTCCTTCTACTTTTCTATGTAGGTTTTCGTTTTGTCTCATCCTAATTCTTATTTTGCAGTTTTTATGCGCTACTGTTGTCAGCTGTATCAATATAGTTACAAAATTTTTCTCTTTGGTCGGCCATTTTTCTGCTCTCGTTTTCCATTGTATCTCTTCTTGATCGACTAGACATATTATCACATTCCTTTTTATACTATCAATCGTCTCTTGTTTTGTTTTTAATGATATTGTTAGTTGTTTTTTCTTTCACAATTTACTACGAATTTCTTCTAATTTCTTGTTGTTTTTTTTATTCTCTATTATTTTTATTTCGTATTGAGGTTTACTCCAAATGGGTTGTTGTTCCTTCTTTCTTACAGTTCTTCTTAATGTCTTTAAGTCTTCTCTATCTATTTTAAGCCTTTTCTGACTATCTACCATAATTTTCCACATTTTATCTGTTTTTATTCTTTTTGTGCATTTGACCCTGTCCAAATTTGGGTTATTTTGATAACATCCAGCACATGTTTCAATTTGTCCTGTTTCTTATGTATTATCTAGTGTTGTGCTATAGTTATATTATCTTTGATTGATGATATTCTTCCTATAAAGTTGGTATTATTAGAACTTTCTATAATCCAGTCTTTTTTGCAAGGTTCCCCATTATTCGTCCAAGGGTTCGGCTTTATTATTGCATCTGGTTGTTCTAGATACTCGTTCTCTATCTTTTTCTTTAATAGTTCGTACCACTTTGGTTTTTTCCCTTTGATGGCTTTTTCTGTGGTTTGTGTAAGGCAGCTCCATTCTAACACTTTAGTAACGTTCCAGTCCACACATTGTTCAATATATTTAGACCCATCTTGTTGCATCTTTCTTTGATTTTTTTGCCTATTCTCATTGTCTGCAATATCTTATTAATTGATCTTCCTTTTTCTTCCTTGACTACCAGCCATTCTCTATTTTCACTTCTCTTTATGGTCATTCCCAAGTTTTTTATATGTTGTAACATTTTCACTGTTGTGCTTTTACTTTCTTTCTGGGATACTACGTAATTGAAATTTTCCAATATGTTTAAATTTGTATTTGCCGCTTCTTGTATTTGCTGCAGCTGATCTTTAATGTTGACGTTTCAAAATCTTTATGGTTCATCTGCCTGTGTAGCATTGACATGTGCTGTTGTCTGTTTCTCTTCTACCGTTTTCACTTCATAAATTTGATAGTGGAAGATTGTTGAATTGGGTATTGTTGCTGCAAGCCCAGCCTTATTTTTAACTATTGCTATATAGCTCTTTGTTATTCTTTCAAATCTCTTCTTTGGTATAACTACGTTTTGGCACCGATAAGATATCCTTGCCAGGATTACCATGTTGATTAAGTATACAGCTTTTTTTTCGGTGATTCTTGCTTTTCTTATTCTTGTGATCGCACTTTTCACTTCTTCTTCAATCTTATCTAGTACTGGTTTGTCACTCTTCCCTGTCACAAACCAGTATCCTAGGATCCTAACTAGTTCTTTCTTCCCCACAGCCTCTATCTTCGTATCCTCGTACTTTATCTCTTGTTCACTCTTTTTAGTATTTATTGTTATTAAGATGGACTTGTGCGGATTTACTTTGATGTTTGTTATCTTAAAGAAAGATGTGCGAATTCGATTATCTTCTCAAGTTCATTTTTGGTTTTTGCCAACCATATTGTGTCGTCCATATATGCTATTGCCGGTTTGTTGCATATTAATTTCTTCTTTTCTGCCCCTTCCTTGTACTCAGTTTCTATGTTATACTCTTGTACTTTCTTGTATACTTCGTCTAGTAGTGGGTTGTAGTAAATGCGCCAGAGGAGCGGTGCGATCGGTTCTCCTTGATCCACACCGTCCTGTACTTTGTATTTATCCATTATTCCCAGACTTGTAATCACAGTGTTCTCTCTTCCTTTGAAAATATTTCCTATTAATTCCACTATCTCTTCCTTTACCTTAATACGTTTTAGTGCTTTCTGTAGCATCAGTATATGTATAGAGTCATATATATGCTTTCGATATATCTTAACATAGGATCCACAATTCTTTGTCTTTTATATGAGCATTTTTCATCATGTGCATCATTGTTACAATTGGTATTTCTGTCGACATATTTGGTAGTGCCAGGTAATTGTTCGCATTTAGTATAGGGTATTTCTCTAATCTCTTGCTTAGTCGCTTGGTAATAATCTTCGTCAAGATTTTTCTACTATGCTCTGTTAGTGTAATTGGGCAAGTCTCTTCCAGGGTTCCAGAGAAGGTTTCTTTTTTTGCTATCGGATAAATTCTACTCTTCTTCCACCCCTCCGGTATTGTTTTTAGCTTTAGGCATGTATTTAGGATTTTTAAAAGTCTGTTTTTGGCGACACTCTTTAGGTTCTTTAACATCTCATTTGCTACTCCTTGAGGTCCTGTTGCTTTGTTGTTAGGCGCCTCCTTTAGGGCTTTCTCTAATTCTTCCATCTGGATTTCTGCGTCCAATCCTTCATACCAGCTCTCATTAATGTTGTCTATTGGTTTGTATACTTCTTCACATTTTTCCCATTCCTCCGTGTTTACAGGGTTATGTTTTGTCCATCTTTCAAAATGTTTCTTTATTTCTTCTTTGATTTCTTTAGGTTCCGTTATTATCTGATTGGCTTTCTTAATATTAGAAAATTCTACTGGCTCCTTATTTCTCTGCAGTATACTGTCTATCATTTTCTTGGTATTACAGGCAAAATTGTTGTATCTTCTTTCTATATGCTTCTCTATTTGTTGTCTATGAGTGATTTCGTTTTCGAGCTTTCTTGCCTTGTATATCATCTTCTGATATTCTTGAAGTATTTCAACTTTTTCTTGTGTTATCTCCGCCGTATCCTGATCTTCAAAGGCCACTCTTATTTCAATCTGACATAATTTCCCTACATTTTGTATTTCTTCATTTATCGCCTGTTTACTATCATAACTAACTATCTTGCCTTTTTTAGCTTCACTTATAACTCTATTTATCCTTTTCAATGCTATATATAGCTTGGTTGCTTTTTTTGAGAACGTGTAAAATGTTTTTGACCTACTTTGGCCCTTGGTATTTCTTCTGCCGCTGCCCTTTTTATTGCTTGTTCCAGTCTATTTCACTGTTTATTCAATATCTCTACTGAGAAAATCTCACATTCCACATTGACATCCTTAGTAGATTCTACTTCGACTTTGTCTGCAAATACATTCCATTTTCTTCTGACATCTCATTGTACAGGTAAATTAATCATTTTCTCTTTTTTGATCTGTATTGTTTCACTCTTATATTCATTTGCCATTCCGTCGTTAACAATCAATGATCACTATTGGTAATTTCTTGAACGTTTTCTATTTTAGGTGCAGTAACAACCAATAACATATTATTAGATACATAAATGTCATCTATTTGGCTTTTCCTTCCTTCTCTACTCCATGTTTCTTCTTTCTCGTCGAAGTATCTTAGGAGACTTGTCATTCCCATATGTTCCATATCATTAAAGAGCATCATCGGTTTCTTTTTGTCTCTTATCTTATCATGATTAAAATCTCCAAGTATCATCACTTTATAGTTTTTCGCCATAGCTTGTCTCATCCACTTCTTAATCTTCTTACAGATCGTTTGTTTTAAGTCTTTGTTGTTATTAGGCATATATACTGATATGACCCTAATCTTTTGGTTCGATGGGAAGAAAAAGTCTATAGCTACTGCTGTTCCTGGGATAGACACAATATTGTGGATGTACGGTTGTATTGTCTTTTTCACAGCTATCATTGTTCCCATGCTGGACTCTTGTTTGTTTATTATATATTTGTCACTATTTGCAGTGTAAATGTCATAATACGGGTTTGCCAGGTAAAGTTTATAGTTACTCGATTCAGCTATTTTTGTTTCCGTCATGCTCATAATATTTATTTCTTTTTCATTACAATATTCAATCCAATTTCTATATTTTAATGCTACGTTGATGCCTTGTACATTATGTGTTCCAATATATAATCTGACCAAAAAGTTTTGGTTTTGGTTCTCACCCTCTAATACTTTCTTTTTTACTGTCATGGTTGTTTATAGAATAATGTCCCAGGTCGCCTGGGGAAGTGGTGGTAAAGCAAATATAAAGTCTGGTGCCTTTTCAAAGTCAAAGATCTTTTTTAGTTCCTCTAATGTTGTCTTAACTTCGGTTTGTTCCGTAATCGGTAACTTTATATGATTCTCTGGGATTTCTATCTGTTCTAAATATACTTTAACACTCTCTAAATTTTCAGGCATATCTACTCTAATCGCTCCATTCGGGTGTACCTCTATTTCCTCTGATTCCACTTCCTTGTCTGATATCTTCTTTTCTGTTTTAGGAATTTGTATCCAGTCTTCCGGTATTCTATGAAAATAATATTTTGTTCTAAGTAGCTTTACTGTTTCAACCAATTGTTTCACAGTCATGATTGGCACAGTTAGATTAACTTCTTTCACTTTATTAGGGTCTATTGGTAACGTTGGTTTGTCAGTTGAGTTCACCAACATTATCTGCATCAGAATTGGATACACGATATTGTACTTTAAGCTTGCTTCTTCTATAAATTTTTTAGCTTGAATCGGATCTTCAATTGGGTATACATATGTTGTATTAATTTGTATTTTACTCGGTTCCCTAGGTAGTCTCCTTTTTTGTATAAAGTAGTCATTTGGTATCACTTTAAAATAATAATCCTTTCTTAGCATATCCACTACCTCTCTCATCGATTTTTCGCTTTTCGCTAGGTCTATTGGGAAGAATTCACGAAATCTCGACGATAGATCTTGGGGAGTAGTTGGTAACGGTAGCTTCTTCTCTGGTAGCTTGAAGTATGTTTCAGGGAGTTTTCCTTCCCATGTATAATATTCAGCCAGACTCCTTTTCATTCTAATTACTTCTTTTAACTTTTTTCTGTCCTTTACTGGAAATAGCTTCCCCAGATCGTATTTTAGTTCTGCTGGATCTTCTGGCAGTCTTTCTAACTATACAAAGAAATCTTCAGGCAAGTGTGAGAAAGTATACACTTTTCTCATGGATGCTAGCACTGCTCTCAGGTTACTCCTATTTCTAATTGGTATCTAGAAAGGGAATAAATTCTTTATCGCTTCTGGTATTTCGTCAGGTGTACTTGACAAAGGTTTAAGTGTGCACTGAATTGCTTTGTTAATTACTTCCCACATTTTATCTCCTTTCAAATTACTTTCAATTTTCATGAACCCCATACAGTAATTTAGTACTCAAGCTATCTCCTGCGGCCTCTTCTTCATCTTGTAATTTGTCATGAAGTTTATTGCGATTTTCTGTCTAACTTTTCTATTTATTTGGTCTCTTATATCTCTATTTGTTACTGTGATGTTATGTTTACCTTTATAGTTAACTATCACAAGGTTGAAAATTTCGTCAAACTCTTTTTGATGCGCAGGAGTTAGCCACTTATTTCTTGTAAAGGTGCGAAAGAATTCCCTATCTAAATACCTGAACTTTGCAGCAATCGCAGGCGGGATGACATGTGTAGTTGGTTTACTTTCTAATTTATGTATTAGGAAATCACACATCTTTTCCTCATTTGAAAAGGCTTCTAGAATTTTCTTATAATGCCATTTTCGATATCGAATTCATATTCTAGGCTTTCTTGTATTCTGTCTACCACTAAATCTGCCCAGGCCATATCCGTCGGTTCGCGTTTTCTTCTTTGTTGTGATTCGTCCCCTCTAGCTACCTGACTATAAGTTTTGGCTACCTATGCTGACTCCAACTTATCTTTTTTTTCTTCTACCCACGGATCTCTAATTGGTTCTGTCGTATTGTCGATCTCTAGACTCATTTCCAAATCTGTATGTGGTTTGGATCCATCACTGTCTATATCCATACTTGTTATTTGGATCGGGTCCATTTCCTTTTCTGTGTTGTTTACTTCTACTGATTCTGATGACATCATGGCCAGATTTTTCGGGGTCAACTCGAATCTGCTATTTTGGTCGTTTACAGTTGTATTGTATTCTTGGAAAATATTTTGAATAGTTGTGTTGTTCGTATTGTTGACAGTTGTTACTATGTCAAGTCCTTGCTTTCTTCTCTTGTTAACTTTCGGCTCAACTTCTTCGCGGCTTGTTTGTCTACCAAGGTTGGTTTCTTGGGACATCATAACTGCACTTATACTTTTCGTACTTTCGCTAGGTCTCCCTGTGACTCTCTGTATATTATGTGTATTTATGCTACTTTTCCTTTTTTTTGGTACTATTTTCTTCTTAGTCTATTGTGGTAACTTGTGAGATGATAGGATCCTATCTTTACTTAGTTATAACTCTATAGTAAACTATCGCACAAAGTCCTCTTTTCCGTTTGTTTTGTTGTTTTTTGTAATTTGGAAATGATTTGCAGAAAATGTTTTTTTAAGTCATTATTAGTTAATATATAACTTAATTAATTAATTAAAAATTATTATTAATTATTAATAATTCAGACTCTATCACTATATATGGCTCTTGAAATTTTTTATTTTTTAAAAAAAGGTTTGTAACAACCTTACATATCAACCACTACAGTACAATATTAAAAATCTAATATTTTTTATTCTTTTACATTCATGCACACAAAATTTAATGTCTATAATATAAAATTAAAAAAAACTTCAGTTGGCCCTTGTTGTCAACTCGAGAATTTATATTGTTGTCTATATCAAAAAATTAGTATATAAGATTGAAAAATAAAAATCAATGAAAAGAACCAAAACTTATTCAATGCCCAGTATCTATAAAATTCTATTCTACAAGAGAAAATGTTAATAATTGTTAGGAATATTTACAAAAAAAAAAAAAGAAATATTAGTTTTATCCTATAAAAAAAGCAATTTCAAAATAAAATATAAAACTAATATGGTACTCATCATTTGATTATCATTCAAATTCTTAAGCTTCAATTTCACATTCTCACTGTTTTTAATAAAGAAAAAGTCTACAAAAAAAAATTTGCTAGTTTATAATTTAAATAATATTATAATTTGACAACTTTTGGCTTTTCATTAAGATCTGTATCTCCTTCAATGTTTTAACATTTTAATAAAAAAAATACAATACTTACAAAAAGAAAAGTGTACTAACTTATATTTTAGAGAAAAAAAAAAGATCCAAGTATAAAAAATAAAAATTAGTACTTATATTTGACTATTTTAGTTCTTCACTCAAATCTAAATTACTAGTATCACTTTCTTATTCTAACTATTTGATAAAATAAGATCTATAAAAGAGAAGAAAATATTAGTTCTTATTTAGAAGAAAAAAAAAACCAAAGAATAAAAACTAATGCTTATTGTTTGACTGACTCTATTTCTTGTCTAGATTTAACTTTTGAATTTCAATTTTCTTATTTCAGCTATTCTTAACAATGCAAAGACCTTCAAGAAAGAAGAAAATAGTTTTAATGAAAAGAAAAATGAGCCAAAATAAAAATGAAGCCTATACTTGTTTGAATATTTTCATTTCTTTACCAAGATTATCTCTAAAATGTAAAATAGGAAGACCATAATATTAATGACCAGGTGTTGTGATTTGCAAAGATATAGATTTACAAAGCTACCTTGCTATTACTTTTATAAAAAAAATAAGACTTACTACTTGTGTAATCTAAATTACAAAAATTTCATAATTTATAAAAATGAATACTTCTAAGCAAATATCTCAGGGTTATAAGTAATATGCACTAATACCTATAGTATACTCTGAAGTATACTTTTATCTCTACCTTTTAGAAAACAAGCCCAAGTTCAAACTAAAAAGCCTGGAAAAAGATCTTGGCATTTGCATTGGAGTCTTGTTATTTTTCAGACCAATTTTGATCAATATGAAGTTAGGTGACAAAAATTTTTTTTAATATAAAATAAAAGCTTGAAATATGAATAATAGTCATGTTATAAATTAGTCAAATATTTTTACTTGGAAGTTGTATTAGTGTATATTACACAAAAGTAATTTATTAAGAAAATTACCAATGGGAACAAGTTCCATGCCTGATAAGGTAATTTATAATTAATGAAATTAAATATGATTTTTCAGTTCCTGCTGAGCCAGTTAAGAAAAATATGGATGACCATGTGACCCTATAATGAAGTTAATATAATAAATATAGTATATTGGTCTGCTGGAGTTTCTAATATAGAATAGTGAGAAATTGAGAGTAAAAAACTCATTAATGTATTAAGTTAATTGCATATAATAGATGCAATATTATAGTGCATATTATTTATTATTTTATCTATTTGTTGCTAGTAATTATAGAAAAAATTAATAAACATTGTTGATATAAATTGGCTACTATTGTGTATAGCTTGATTAAATTGATCAAAAAACTTTGCCTGAAAATGTACTCAATAGTTTGAATATGAATTTAATAAATTGTCTTCACTTCTGCAAGGTAATTGAAGTAGAAGTTGTTAGTAAAAAAATGCTTCACCATCTTTTACAAATAGATGCTAGAATTTTACTAAGATTGATTTTTTTTTCTTATCACAAATTTATCTTATTGATCTACCTAATAGATAGTATTTTAATTTGGATAATTTAAATTAATTTTGTAATTTTGATGATAAAATGAATAAGTAATATTGTCAAAACATAAGTCAATTGGTCTAAAAAATTATTTGTCAACAGCATCAGCCTGGTACAGATTAAAATTATCTCTTCCAATAAATAGACTAGTTTTACATACTTTAATTACATATTAGATGGGTAGATAATAGGTATTTAGTAGCAATAGTGAATTAACAAATAGAGTTCTGACCAAAAGAATCATTAACTCTATTGTACCAAGATGTCTAGCCAAGATATGAGATTGATAGGTATCATGGTTTGTTAGTCTAAATAGATTAGATTTTTTTAATTTAGTAATATATTTGGTCATATTTAGTAAAAAACTTTGTAGTAACATATTAAAAATTATAGTACTCTTGCTATAAGAATAAAGTTGAGCATGATAAGGAACAATTTAACAATTATCTTCTTTGGTTTGATGATATTTATAATATAAAGAAGAAGTGTTAACAAAAGTATAATCAGATAATAGTACTAGAAATTTTTTCTACATTGTTTACCAGAAAAAATTGAACTACTATATTTGTTAGGAGAACATTAATAGATTTGATAGGTATGAACCAGATTATAAAGAACTAGTTCAGTTTGAGGATCAGATAGATTACATCAGCAAAAATATATGTGTAAACTTTTGCAAGTTTTTACAGTATGTAAGAAAATTGTAAACTAGATAAAATTTAGCATAATACTATATAAGTCTTATAATGTATAAAAAATTGTAAATTTACGTAAAAATTTTACATAAATTTATGATTTTCTTATGTACTATAAAACTTACATAGTTTTATGCTAAACCTTTTATGTAATTTACAATTTTCTTATATATTGTAAAAACTTGCAAAAGTTTACACTAAATTTTTTACAATTTTTTTATGAACTGTAAGCAATCATAAATTTACGCTAAATTTCTTATATAAATATTTGAACCCTTTTAAATATTTTAGAACTAGAAAACCAAGCTGAATCAATAAATCTGTAATCTGAATCGCACATCAGACTTATTTTTTAAATAGTTCAAAATAGTTTGATGATTCAAATTCTGTACTACAAGATCAGATTAGATTTTTTGTTTATAATTAGATCTTTTATTTTGTTTTTTTCACTTTTTTGTTTTCATTTCATTTTTTATTTTCGTTTGACTTTTGTTTTTGTTTCATTTTTTTTTGTTTTCAATTTGTTTTTTTTTAATTTTTTTTATTTATTTATTTTTAATTTTTTTTATTTTATTTTTATTTCGCCACTTTACAGAACACTTTTGCAAGAAAACTAACAACTTTTCAGCACTTTGCGCATGCCTACTTAGACTTCAAAAACTTTGCAAAAAAACACAACTAATTTCCTCAGCAATTTCTAAATTTTCAGGAATACTTCTTTAGAGAAATGGGCACAAGTTTTCACAAGTTTTCACAAGTTTTTGCAAGTTTTTGCAAGGTTTTGCTCATTTTATTTATTTTTTTATGTTTTTATTTTTGTTTTTTTTTGTTTTATTTTTTATTAATTTTTTATTTTGACACTTTGTGAGAACAGAACCCTTACTTCCTAGCACTTTGCAAGAAACCAACCCAGACTTTTTGACACTTTGCAACTTTTTTGGCATTTTGCAAGAACATTAACCTATCTTTCACAATTTCTGAATTTGCAAGAACATAAATTCTTACTTTAGAGAAATGATGATTTGAAGCTTTGCTTATTTTTTTTATTAGTTTGCTTACATTTTTTGTTTGTTTTTTTTACTATTTTTTTAACTTTTATTTTATTTATTCCTGACTTCTTTGAAACTTTGTGACTTTCCAGTACTTTACAAAACAAAGGTTATAGCCAAAACAAAAGAAATAGCCAAAGCAAAAACAATAGAAAACAAAGAAGCAAAGATAATAGCTAACTGTGAGTTGAGCAAAAATAAGAGTATAGTGTATATAATAATAGAATTAAATACGACGAAGTGCGAAGAAGTTTAAAATATTTGAAATAATATAATATATAATAAAGTATATAATATTAATTAAAAATATTTTTTAATAAACATAAAATATAATGTATAATAAGAGTAAATAAAAAATATAAAATTTTATATTAAATTGCGAAACCTTGTAGAATATTCTAAAAACCTGTAAAAAAGCATAATTATATAAATATATATATTATTTATTTTTTAAAAAATTTTGAAAATTTGCGAAAACATCACAAAATATGTAAAAATATTACTCCTGTAATCCTGCAACACCCTGAAGGTGCATTTTTTTATTTGTTCTATTTTGTATTATTTCACATCGATCATAAGATTTTTAAAATATTATAGTGATGTACTATAGTATAAACTTACGTAATTATTACCTATATGTAATACTCCAAACTAATTGTAAGGTTTTTGCAAGTTTACGCTCATGTAAAAACTTGCAGAGGTTTACGCATATTTTTTGCTGATGTAGCAGAAATAACATTGCAATCTATAAGAAATAAAATTGGTATATCAAAATAGGCTATATAATATATATGTGTATACTGCTATAATTTTGAACTTCATCTCTTTTAAAATAACATAGCTATTTACTCTATTTAGCTAAATTTTTATTTTTTTATAGCAAATTTTGAATGAACTTAGTTTTTGATAATAATAAAAATAGGTATATAGAGGGTGATTTATTGGCATAGTGCAATGGTTATTAGTATACAAAAGAATTTTAAACAAATGTAGCCAAAGCCCTTTAGCCATAGTCATGGTATAAAAGATTTGGAACAAACCAAAACTTTGAACTATTGCATTTATAAAAAGTTCTTGCTGACAAAATTAAATATTACCAGTTTGTATATAAGAAGGAATTGTAGTGATTAATGGTTCATTAATAATTAGTTAATTATTATAAACACTTTTGTTAATTAATTTAGCAGTCATGAGAAGTTACTGTTAATTTGTCAATTGTTAATACAAAATACATTGTCTATTTTGATGATTTCTTAGCTTTTTAAATTAATATAAGACCAATATGGCCAGTACCAATAGAGTTAAAATCGTGAATTCAGATACAATAAATGAAGTTTAATATATTTGGCATATGTGTCAATATAAT
Organism: Gigaspora rosea; assembly: GCA_003550325.1. Classification (NCBI taxonomy): domain Eukaryota; kingdom Fungi; phylum Glomeromycota; class Glomeromycetes; order Diversisporales; family Gigasporaceae; genus Gigaspora; species Gigaspora rosea. The sequence goes on from QKWP01001030.1 coordinate 164,623, forward strand.
CACAGTGATTGCCTATTGCATTAAAGTTTTCCTATACTATGTCTAACTGAAAAGAGATCAGAAAAAGTATAGCTTTCAAATTTGAATCATTATAAAATTGGTAATTCTATATTATTGAAATCTGTTATAAAATAAGCTATTAATCTGGCATAATAAAAATCTTCTTTATGAATTTCAAAGTAAAAATTGTATAGTGGTACAATTATATCGGGTTGATATTACAATGGCACATTAATAGATATATATTTTTTATTAATCATTTGTAGTATAGAAAAAACATCTGGGACATATAATAACAATTGATAAAAACATTTGATCAAATTATTAAAGAAATAATTATTAATTTTTAACTAGCTAGCTACATGTAGCAAAGATGAATGAAACAAATTATCATTAGGTGCAGAATCTAAAATAGTATCTAATATTTTAGAATAAAGGTATAGGGTGTAAATATTCTTTGACAAGCCAAACGCACTAGTAAGATGACAATAATAGATAAAATAACTTGCATTTCTGCACATACAGGAGAACAAAGCCAATAGTAATAAAACATTAAAACATTCGCCAGGGTATTAGAAATTGAAGCCAGTATCAGAGTATTTAATGCTTGACAATAAATATACATAAAGTATACATAGCAATATAGGCTTTTTTAGTAGAATGTTTAGTAAGAGATAAATGTGGAAAAGCTCGACAAAGATCAAATTCAGTGTTGATATCATAAGTAACCTATTTTGCTTGAGTTGGAAATATAAGAATTGTGAAATGTGAACAGGAAATGCATAGAAACTAATATAAAAGTTTGGTTTGGAAATAGTAATTGAGAGAAATCAAAGAATGTAAAGGTTAGCATAGGGAGAAGAAAGATAAATTAGAAGCAGATTAAAGTTGATCTTCTAATATAAATAAAGATACTAAAGTAGGTGCTCGTGGATGGTTCGCATTAATATTTAACTGAATTTGGTAAGAGGAGTGACAAAAATCAGGTAATTTTTTAGGGGAGAAAGGGTAAAAAAAGTTGAAATTATATATAAGAACCTGACTATATGTATATTAAAGAAGAAGGAGGAGTGTTAGGCTTCTGATAAAAAATAATCAGGTGATTAATAACATGGCCCTAACTTGCAAGAATATTATTACACAAATTATGATAAAAATTATTATTATCTAATTTTTCTTTTAAATTAATAATAGATAATTGATTTATTGGAAGTAATATTATAAATGATAAGTAGTAAATAATAGCTTTATTGATAGCAAGAAATGAAAATTTGACAGACTTATATTCTTTTATAATTTTTAAGAAAGCATTAAACTTCAAACTAAAATTAACAAATAATATATATAATGATTTTATACAGGGTTGAGAATAAAAACCTAAACAAATATTTTAATTTAGAATATAAAATATTAGGAATTATTTAAAATGATTATATCAATAATTTTTAATTATATAATTTACAACAACACATATTTATTTACAACTATTTTTAATCAAAATAATAAAACTAACAGCTTTACATGATTATTGTTCTGTATGCATATTATGCAATGAACATAGTAAGGCCACTCTACATAACAAGTCAAATTTTTTAAAGTGGGGGGACTTAAACAACAAATAATTAGGTCCAGTTTGGGTTCGGCCAAGATCGGAATAGGTCCAGTTCAGGTCCGGTCCAGGATCAGACTCTAAATTTTATACAGACTGGTCTGAGTCTAAATATGCTTATATTTATTTTTGGTGCTGACAAGTTTACTTAGTGCATGAAGTTAGAATTAATTAATAAAATTTTATGAATCATAAGATTTTATAGAATTTTATTAATAAAATTTTATAAAATCTTATAATACACAAATTATCATTAATTAATTCTAACTTTATGCACTAAATAACATATTCAGCACCTAAAAATGCATCAAATCAGCAGAGTTATTTTTATTTTACTTAAAATTTGGAGAATAGATGCATAATTTTTGGATTTTTAATCAAAAAAGTCAAATTTAAGCATCTTTTCTCCAAATTTCAAGTAAAATAAAACCAATTCAGCCGATTTAATGTATTTTTAGGCTCTGAACAAGTTTATCTAGTGAGATAAGTTAGAATTAATTAGTAAAATTTTATGAATTATAAGATTTTATAGAAATTTTTTAATAAAATTTTATAAAATATTATTATACACAAATTTTTATTAATTAATTCTAACTTTATGCACAAGTAAACGTGTACAGCACCTAAAAATACATCAAATCAGCAGAGTTATTTTTATTTTACTTAAAATTTGGAGAATAGATGCATAATTTTGGATTTTTGATCAAAAAAGTCAAATTTAAGCATCTTTTCTCCAAATTTAAAGTAAAATAAAAGCAAGACTGCCGATTTAATACATTTTTAGGCTTTGAACATGTTTAACTAGTGAACTAAGTTAGAATTAATTAGTAAAATATTGTGAATCATAAGATTTTATAGAATTTTATTAATAAAATTCTATATAATCTTATTATTCATAAAATTTTACTAATTAATTCTAACTTAGTTCACTAGTTAAACATGTTCAGAGTGTAAAAATGCATTAAATTGGTATTCTTGCTTTTATTTTACTTGAAATTTGGAGAAAAGATGCTTAAATTT
>QKWP01001031.1:0-18659 GCA_003550325.1 Gigaspora rosea
TTCTGTTTCTCCGGTTTCTTGGATTTGTCTGTATAATGAAATACAATTTCGCTCGAAAGCTCCCATTCAAGATGGTAACCAAGGACTACAGGTAGTGTACCCAACCGATCGACAAGATACAGTTACCAGAACACAGGTCTATTTTTCAAAAGCGTTGCCAGTGGGATTTGAACTCTAGACCTGCCACTTGGGGGTGACAACTTACCAACTTCCCTAAGTCGCCACACCCATTATATAATGATTTAATTCATTAAAATTATTTACAAAAATACTTCATTATTACTACAATCAATTTATTCGTGTTATAAATTAGCATAACAAATCAAGATTATAAATACTATTAATTATTAAAATACATAAAATCATTTCATTTGCATTAATTTAATTGCTAAGTATTAAAGTTATTATAGCAAGTTCACATATCAAATTCATAAGATTTATTATTACGATTTATATTACAGTTGATTTGAAAATTAGTAAAACATTTGAAGAATTTTTTTGTTTTTGAAACCTTTCAATTTTGTCTTGTGAATCATCTAACTCTTCGGAAACTATATCATAGTCTTTGGAACTTCAGTCCGATAATGGCGATACAATTCCAAAGAGTTAGATGATTCATAAAACAAAATGGAAGGTTTCAAAAACAAAAAAAAATTTCAGATGTTCTACTAATTTTCAAATCAGTTGTAAATCAGAATCTACAAAGTACAACCAATCAGCATGAACAGATCCAAATAGATCCAAACGGGTCTTCAGATTGGATCCTCTGGATTTGGCAGATTCTATAAATCTTGGATCTGGAGATTTTGCGAAATACTAATACCTTGGCCAGAATTACAGTAATTCTGGACAAAATTATAGTGGTCAAATTTATGTTTATTAATAAAAATAGTTAACTTTAAACCTTTATAAAAGTATTTAAACTTAATAAATTAAAAAACAAATTCTATTGTTTTATTCTTAAATCTTACTCTACTTTTTTATAAAAAGAAAATTAGCTCTAGCTATACTAGTTATTTTTTTATAACATTTTAAAAATTATCATTTTCACTTGTTGACTTAAAAATTTCTATACTGTATTAAAAATTTTTTTATGATTTGGTCAACTTTAAGATCTATATTATAACTTATATATTGGCCTAAATAAGTTAGAGAGCTTTCAGAAATCAGCTAATTTCTGGGTAGATACTGTAGGTAGGTCAGCTAAAGTATCAGATAGCCAAAATTTCATAATTCTAGCCAAAGTTGCAAAATTATTTTAATCAAAATTATAGATTTATTAATAATATTTACGTGTAACTGTTAATAATTAATAACTTTAATCTACTAGGCCAAATTTGATAATTTAACTACCAAAATGATCCTCTTAATAAAAGGATTCTAGCAAGCCCAAAATTATAAAAATCTAATTACAGGATCCTGTAAATGGATTTTAATGATTTTGAGCCTGCTAGAGTCTTTTTATTAAGGATCATCTTGGTAGTTAAATTATCAAATTGAATTAGTAAAACAAAAGTTATTAACAATTAAAGATTAATTTTTAATTGTTAATACCTTTTGTTTTACTAGTCCAATTTCAATGATTTAACTATCAAAATGATCCTATCAATGAGAGGATTCTAGCAAGCCCAAAATTATTAAAATCTAATTACAGAATCCTAAGATTGAAATAAATTTGTATTACTATAAATAGTTTATAATTATTTAATAAACTGTAAAACTTTTATATTGTAGTAATACAAATCTATTCTAATCACAGAATCCTGCGATTAGATTTTATAGTTTTGAACTTGCTAGAATTTTCTTATTAATTACTGATCCGGATAAGATCTGCAGAATTTTTATATTAGAATTTGGAGCAAATTACTATGATTTTTATTATATACTAAAATCTGACGTCAGTCCAATGAAAAATATTTTTTTTATTAAGTTAATAGCTCATGTCAATTAATTAAAAGTTGTAGAGCTCACTGAGACGCATCTAATGGTAGTTAGATTATTCAAATCGGCTAGTGTAAGCTGAGATATTGCTAAAAAACGTTTGGCCGACTATATAAAATTTCATGTAAACAAACTAAAAATTTTATATAGTCAGTCAATCATTTTTTAGCGATATCTCAGCGCATACTGGGCCGATTTGAATGATCTAACCACCATTAAATGCGCATTAGTGAGCTCTACAACTTTCAATTAATTGACATGAGCTATTAACTTAATAAAAAAATACTTTTCATTGGACCGATATCAGATTCCAGCATACAATAAAAATTTATATTGTACTTATCCCCAAAATTTACTATTGTCCCAATATGGCAATATTGCTGATCTTATCCGGATCATCAATTAAGAAGATTATTTTGGTAGTTTAATCATCAAATTTGGTTTAGTAAATTAAAAATTATTTACTATTAAATGTTATATTTAACTTTTTAATAATCATAAAATCTGATTGGCTAATTGTGATATCAGGTGTAAGTGGGTAGGCTCATAGTAAACAAAAATCATCTGATTTCTAGAAGCTTCCTTACGGATAACAGTTATAGAATATGTTATGCTAGATAATAAATTATAATAAAAATTATAATAAAATATATGAATTTACTATAGTATAAACTTTAAGTCTTATATTATTTGCAATATAGAACATCAAAAACCATCAATTTTTATATATAAAATATAAAAATAGTTATAACTTAATAACAAATAAATTTAGTTTTACAGATTTGTTACTATTGTTTTAAGCTACAATTCTGTTAGAACAGATTTTTTATTAATTTTTTTTTCAAAGTGCCCATTTTAAAGGGATATAATTTATTCAGTTTACTTATTAGAATTACACTTGGATAAAAGTACAACTAGCCACACATACACTTTTGGTGTTTAATTTAAGTAGTTCGCCCAAAGATTTTATACTAGCTGCTATAAAATTTTTTATTAATTATAACTTTAAAAGATTATATTTAAAAATTTAGCATTTACTATAAAAAAAATAATTTATATTTTTTTTTAACTAAGGCGATACAAATAAAATAAACTGGTTTACATAACATTCAAAAAATTTTTGGACCCGGCCGCCCGGAGGTTTTTTTTATATATGCAAAATTTTTTATGAGTAATAGTCAAATTAGTCGGGACAACTATGTTGTAAAAAAAACATGATATGATAATTGCCAGCTAACTACTTTATTTTAACGCCCTTAAACAACTTTTTAAAATTGTGACATGTAAATTTGCCAAATTTCTTTTGTCCATATTAGATAAAAATAAATCATAAGATTAATAAAAAATGGCGAGTATATTAGCAAATATTATGATTCACTGAAGATTTAAATGATTCTAGATTTTTTCATTTTTTGTCGAATTTTTCTACTGATAATTACTGATTTTTTTCTCAACGATTCTTGTTGCACGTAGTTTTATGTCGATCTACTAACCAATAAAATCATAGTTATATCCGAAATGTTAAAACCAAGTTATTATACTTTAACGTTTTTGATTGGTTATACAGACCATGATCAAAATGCTAAGGGTAAACGAAAACATAAACGAACGAATGGAACGAAAAATTGATGAGCAAGTTGTGATCAAGAATGCCATCACAAATTCATTTAACAATTGTTTAATCACAATAGTACCAAATCAACCTTAATCACGTATCCGATGTCAGTTAGCTCATTAAAAATAATGTTCTGAGTATACAGTATGTATGAAGCGAATAAGAAAGTAAAATTTTACATACATGATTAATAAGACTTCACAAGTTATAAGTTATATACTTATTGCATCTTTTTAACTATATAACCTTACAGATCAAGATGATGGTGAATATTGTCTATTTCCCAGTCTAAGATTTGAATAGTATTACTAGTTATATGCTATTTACTGGATGGCAAAAGTGATTGGCAAAAATTTTAGATACAGTACTGGAATGCACGGTATACTATATAGTCAAAATTTCTTTATTTTTTAAATAATCGATGATTTTTTTAAGTGATTATTAATTGATGAATACGTAATATGTATTTTATCTGTTATATATAAAACTGGGCTTCACTTTTTTAGATGCATGGGTTGCTAATTTTTTCTTTGCTGGAAAATTTTACCACTAAGCGATTCATACACATAATCTTTACAAAGTTACGAGATTTTTTTTTGTTACTTATTGGAAAACAACTTTTTTTCTAACTCTTTTTAAATAAGCAAATTTTTACTTAAATTACCCGAATAAAATTGACCAAACTGGCAATTCTTTTTAATTCTTTCAACTCTATGAAAAAAGATTTTCAGAAAAACATAAAAGCTGAACACGGAAACATACGTAAAAATATGTAAAAAAATACGTAAAATGTACACTTTTTGTGTTTTTGAACAGGAAAATACACTGTATTTTGAAACATGGAAAAGGTCATTCCGTGTTTTAGAGAACACGAAAAATATAGTGTATTTCCTGTCCAAAAACACAGAAAGTGTACATTTTACGTATTTTTACATATTTTTACGTATGTTTCCATGTTCAGCTTCAATGTTTTTCCAAAATTTTTTTCATAGGGCAATTAAAATAAAAATTTTGCTTCGTAGCTTTGTTCTTCAGGACTTAATACTTACCTATGCAAAATTTGGACTCGAATCAATCAGTTTTGAAGGCTGTGCATCTAAATAAAGCTTCAAGCTTGTGTATTAAGAATAATGGGAATTTACAAATCATATAATGCCAGTTCCAATTAAAAAATGCAACCAAAATACGTCTTAAAAAACATCGAAAAAGTAAAAGTCTGATGAAGATAAATTGGCATCTGCTATCAAAAAGTCATCTGTCAGTAAAGAATTGCAATGGATTGATTTAATTTCAAAAATACAAGAGTTACCTGATAAAGAGATAGCACCAGCAAATAGTCTTATCTCACTTATGCGATATTCGAAAGGTCCAAACAAGGATAATATAATTTCACTATACTTACAACAAAAAATGCATAATCATCTTGTTCAAACCCTTTATAAACATCATAATACACACAAATTCTTAAAGGAAGGTTGCAAAAAGAAAATAAAAAACTTAATCGAAAGAATCAGATACTTAATAATTTGCAGGTGCAAATTGTTCATCATGCATGTTGTGAAATTGATTCCCTTTTGATGGGCTGCTGTCATGCGCTCTTTCGTTTTATGTCTGTATTCCTGCTAAATTTGGTATATTAGTAATCACGCCATAAAATCCAATTTAGTAAATTTATACTTATCCCCCCTGTATATACTGAGATTTTTGAAACCAGAATTACCCATGTGATCGTTGCTTCAGTTAGGGTATTCAGGATTATGCAAAGCATAAATTACGCATAATTTACCAAATTTTCGCATCTCGGATACTTCGCATAATCAAGCAAAAAAAGCATCCTAGTCATGTGCATGAATTGTGATTGGTAGATGAGTGATTTGAAGAAGATTCCGAAAGATCACGTGAATTATTGAATTCACATAATCGAAAAATTTATATATAAAATCGCATAATTCACACCATCGCATAATTGACTTCATCGCATATCTTATCGCATCGCATAATCCTGGACACCCTAGCTTCAGTCTCTTGAATGGAATGCATGACATAACAATTATGCATTTTGATTGGTTACTTACCTACTGCGGCATAAAAAAATTTGCACTTAGCAAATTTTTGGACCCGGCCGGACATGAAAACCAGTTAATTTTATTTGTGTCGCCTAATTAAATTTTTTTATATAAAATTAGCCAATCAAAATCAATTAAATAATTGTAAATTTGATGATTCATATAGTTTTTGCTATCTTATACTGTATATTAACTTTTTTCAAATTTTTAAAGTTAAGCATATCAAAAATAGTTAATTAAAGTATTTAGAATATTTTTTAAAAATTTTGCAAATTTTGTATATTTTTTTAATAAAATTTTAAAAAAAAATTCTAGTTTTAAAATTGTTATATATAAAATTTTATACTAAACAAAGATTATTTAAGAGACAAAAATAGGTAGTTTTAGTAAAAAAAAAAAAAGTATACTATAGATTAAAATAAAAAATACCAATTTATTTATATACAACTTTTTTATATTAAAACAATTTATTTTGGACTCTTAAGTAAGTTATTTAGCATAAAATTTTTTAACAACATGGGCCAGTTTAAAAAGATTTGTATCTTAAATAGCTCTGATTAAAATATTTTTTGTACAAATTAATTTTTAATTTTTTTAATTTAATAATAATTATTAGGTTATCTAATTAATAAAAATAAAATTATTTTGATTATTTTATTGATAAAATAAAAAATTTATTAATAGTAACTTTTTTTAAAAATATTTACTATATAATTTAATAGTGATTTATATATACATGTAAATAGTAAAAAAAATTAAATTATTTTACTTTAAATTTTAATTTTTTTACAACCAGTAATTCAATTTTGCTTAAATTTTAATTATATTTTTATCATATCTGATATGCATATTAATGCACTTGCATAGTACAAGCTCATAGAACTTCATATTGGTTATGAAATTATTAAAATATCTTTTTTTTAAAAAAATTTTTTTTTCAAATACAGCAAATTGTACATATAATCATTAAAATAAAACAATGTTAAGCCAATAAAAATAATATAATATGGTTAATGTCACCTATACTCATCAAAAAATATCGATCATTCTTAAATTTTTTCTAGATCTGGTCACGTGTCTTGCTTATTATTGGTTAAAAATTCATACTACCTAAGAAATTTTTATATTTATTCCAAAATTTGAAAAATTAATTAATTTTTGAGAGTTATCATTCATCGCCAGTGCAATGTATCGCCACCCTCGATCGACCAATCAGGATGCAGGATCAGGTGTAACATGAAATTGAAGCAAAACAATCTTTTTTTAAAAAATCGCTTTTAAATTTAAAATTTTTACTAAAAAGCTACACTTTTTTCTTGACAAAAAAATTCCTTGCAAAATTTTGGGTTAAAAGGGCCTTCAAACTTTTGCCCTGCCAAACTCTAACCCTAATACTACCCTAATTGTAATGCGGCTGCTATTTGTTTTGTTTTGATTAATGTAAAACCAAAACAAACAAAATGATTGGTCGATCAGGGGGTAGCGATGCATCGCACTAGTGATGAATGTTAAAAATCTTAATTTTTAATACTTTACAAAATAACAAATTACAGAAAAAGATAAGCTATAAATCTGAAAGAGCAGAATCAAATTTACTATTTTTATGGTTTAAATTTTTAATATCATTTAAATTAAAAGAAAAGATGCTATTTGAATTTATATGGATTTTTTTTGATAACTATAAGGTGATGTGAACCATAAATTAGATTAAACCTATTTTATTTAATACTAAAAAATTTTTCATAATTAATCAAGGATATAAAAACTTTTTATTTCAAAATTATAAAATTTTTTGAGGTACAAATCTTTTTGCACTGGCCTACAAAAATTTAATCCAATTTTTACTAGTAAAATGCTTACTATTGTTATAAAATTTTTGTTAAACAACTTTACTTAAGAGCCCAAAATAAATTGTCTTAATAAAAAAAAAGCTTTATATAGAAAAATTAGTATTTTTTATTTTAATCTATAGCAAACTTATTTTTTTACTAAGACAAACTATTTTTGCCACCTAAGTAAACTTTGTTTAGCATAAAATTTTACATATAATAACGCTTTTAAAACTAGAAATTTTTTCTTTTTAAAAAAATTTTATTAAGAAAATATACAAAATTTGCAAAATTTTAAAAAAGTGCTTTAAATAATCTTAATCTACTAATTTTGATATGCTTAACACCAAATTTGAAAAAAAGTTGATATGTAAGTTGAAAATAGTGTAAGACTTAAAGTTTGTTTTTTTTTTATTTATTTATTTTTATTATTATTTTTTTTTTTTAAAGCGAAATCTGTCTTCTCTTCCTTTTATTAAGTAAGTCTATAGAGATACATTTTACAATGATGCTATTTCATTACTATCTAGGAAACGAAATTTTAAAAAAGTGCTTTAAATAATCTTAATCTACTAATTTTGATATGCTTAACACCAAATTTGAAAAAAAGTTGATATGTAAGTTGAAAATAGTGTAAGACTTAAAGTTTGTTTTTTTTTTATTTATTTATTTTTATTATTATTTTTTTTTTTTAAAGCGAAATCTGTTTTCTCTTCCTTTTATTAAGTAAGTCTATAGAGATACATTTTACAATGATGCTATTTCATTACTATCTAGGAAACGAAAGAATAGAGTTAGTTTACTCAAGACTTAAGTTTATAGTAAATTCATATGTTATTATTATAATTTTATTATAAGCTAACACTTATATATCAACAGGTGTAACATGTTCTATGACTGATAACTTATCGTAATTTACTATGTAAAGTATGTTGTCAAGTAAGTTATAACAACCCTAACTTTGAGCAAAAATATCTGATATTCAGCTTAATTAGATTATTATTATTTAAATTTTATGAATGTGCAGAATTCAGATAAAGAACTTTTATTGAGTGGTTATTGAGATATCTTTGCTAAAGTTTGTCAAAAGTTGGGATAATTTTTCAAGTTTCAAAATACCTCGATAACTACCTAACTAAATTTGATCAAAATTTTTTTTTATTTGAATTCTATCTACATACAGATTTCAAATTAAAAAAGGTAATTGTTGAGATATTATCAAAGTTTTAAGGAAATTAACTGCGATAAATTTTTTTAAAACTTAACAAGTTTAATTAAATTTGATACCGTACTTGCGTGAAATAAAGTCCTGGATGTCGAATTAAAGAGTGCCAATAATTGGAATTATATAGATCGTATTCGGCTACATAAGTTAATCATTAAGTTGTGTCTCGCATAAATGCGATAAAAAATTGGGCTTTTGCCTTTTTGAGTTAGAATTATAAGGAAATCTTGTTATGGGTCCTCCGCTATAAAAATTTTATCTATTCTTTTTTAAGAATCAGATTTGTTTTTTTTTTTATTATTAAGAGCAGACACTTTTAAGGACTTTCCAGATTATTCGGAGCTTTATTTCGATTTTTGTCCTACATTGCTCGTATTTTAATTTTCTATTCAGGATAACCTTACACTTGATTTTTAATAAGACGAATCAACTAATGGCAGTAACTTTTTATATTCTATATATATCGTCATGCTAACTTAAACCCGGAACGATGCGATGGCCTTTTTTCTGCGAATCATGAGTGCCGGCAAGGAACCAGAAATAATAGTTTATTATTTTCGGTTCGAGGTATCTCTTGTCGGCACTCATAAAAAGCCGAGGATTTCACTATACTTTATAATAATTCGAATCTATGATAAGTCGATTACATTTCCCAAATTTATAGTAGCATTCAAATATTGTTGTATTTGAAAAACATGTGATCGGTCAATATAAATGGTCCAATCAAGTCACAAAAATTTTTATATTTATAAGTAGAACCGGAAAATGGGATCATTCGAACCCGGGTTTGGTTCAAATGAACCCGAAATGGGATTATCTGAACTCGGGTTTGGCTCAAATGAACCCGAAATGGGATCATCTAAACCCAAGTTTGGTTCAAATGAACCCGAAAAAGTGGGTTGGGCCCGAAATATGAGCATTTGAATCCGGCTTGGGTTCAAGTGAACCCGGAATGGATCATTTGAACCGGAATGGGATCATTTGAATCCGGGTTGGGTTCAAATGATCCTGGAAAAGGATCATTTGGGTTCAAAAAACAAGCACGGATCAATTTTTGATCGATTATAGCAAGTTAACGGTTTTGACAGAGGAGGATCAACTGTGTATATATGATTAACCACTAATTTTATTATCTAAAGGGAACTTGATTGTTAAAATACTATAGGTTTGCTCAAAATCTTGTCATGATCTCTATGGATTTTTTGAAATTTGAAAATATCTTGACAGCTAAACCAAATTTAATAAAAAAATTTGAATTATTCATATTTGTATAATTCAAATAAAATAAAAATAAATAAATAAAAATTGTTCAGGCAATTGTTGAGATATTTTCATTTAGTTTTAATCTATCAAATCAAAAATTCTTCTGATTGGTGCATCTTCGTAGATTCTGCTGGAGTAATCTTTATCTAGTGTTAATTTTACAATTAATGTAAAAAGATGACCGAACTAATTAAAAAGTCATTTCTACCGATACACTACACAGATTATTGGATATGGCCACTTTTGACGTTAAATAAGTTTTACGAATTCGTATAACTGATTTAAAACAACTTTATCAAAATTAGGATAGATTGCTTTGAGATACCTTTGTTTAAAGTTTGGAAAAAAAAATTCAATTGACTACTAAAAAGGAAAAGCAAAGAAATTTTAAAATTACCTATTTAAGTTGATGAAAAAAAAATTTTTTTTTTAATCAAAATTAAACAATGATATCTTAAAACAGCCATCTATCCTAATTTAAATTTAATAGAACTATATATATTTTTTAAAAAAATTTTTTATAAATCTTAATTTTATTAAGTGGTAATTACTGTACCTATTGTAATCTATAATATAATTACTAAATGGCGGGTGTGTATGTCTGTCTTCTGCAATTTGATTGGCTATGGATAATAATGTGATGTATACAATTATACAATACTATATATACTATAGAAAGTTACACAGCATTAATAATAGACTTTGACTTCTTTTTACGCGACTATATACTAAAATTCTATGCGTCCACTTTATAATTAATCGGAGTTTATCTCCTAGAATAAACTAATTTTTCTGTCAATATTAAATTCTAACGCCGCTTTATAATAAAATCTGACATTACAGGGTGAACGAAGCGAACTCTGTAGGTGTTGCTGAGCGTAAGCAAAGCAACACAAACTATACAAACTATACAGAGTATGTAAGTGCTGTTTTTGATGTATCAGTTTAAACCATAAAAAAGTTTACTGGAAAAATATAACTGCATGCCATTTGTACTCGCTTAAACACAATCACTTAGAATACTGGAATATAACGATCACTATTCAAACACATAATTAATAAAAATAATGCTTCGTTTTACTTGGGCACGGACATAAGGACGTGACAGTTTGCTAGTATATATTCAGAGTTGTCAAGTTTACTATGTTCTATTGGTTTATAATTATATTCATTTTTTTTATTTTTCTATTGGAAATTTGTTGTATTGAACTTGACTTTTCTAAAACGCACCTATAGTGTTTTAACCTATGCATATATTATCCCGAAAACTGGCTAATTAATTGGTACAAGATGTTCTAAGTAAAAATGCTCTATGCCCCTAAAAACCCTATCCCAACTTAACCCTAACCCTAAGTACTAACTCTTTGTGTACATGTAAACTTTGTGTTAAAATTTTTATATTCAAACCTTAGAAAAATCTAAATAACATAATAAAACATAAGATAGGTGCAAAACCACCATAGGTGCGTTTTTATAATAAAATATTAATTATTTTTATATAAAGACAAAAAAATTGAGCTTTTGTTTTTGTTTTACTGTTCTATTTGCCAACGCTGTATATATTCTATATATATTGGTATACGAGTAATTAAAAAACAGTCGTCTTTTATTATCTTTTTTTTTTTTTATAATTTTTAACTGTTATTTTCTAACACTATAATTTCTTTGTATATAATATATATTTATAAAGTAAAATTTATTATATTATATTGTATTTATATATATAAATTTACATTTTCAGAAAAAAATGTATTACCTATACATTATAATATATGTAATTGTAAAAAAGATATCACAAATTATATTCAACTAGTACCATAGTATTATATTGACCATACGTGTGCAACGAGAAACTTAGGGTTGAATTGTTGTTACGTACAGTACTATTACCTGTTACAGTATTATGTTAGTACGTACTGTTACTTTAGATACGTACTTCACACGTACTATATGTATTACACGTTCATATATCATATATACCAGATATTATACGCACTTGTTAGTAAAAAAGTTAGATCGAAAATTTCACGACGCGTGAAAGGATAAACCAAATTTTTTATTCCGAAAAGACAAAGAAATCATCAGCATCCACTCCACATTTCAAGAAACCATCAGTAGTATCATAAATATCAGCAAAATATGGAGGTGGTACATCCAAATGATTACAAATCCAAGAATCATTTACAATTTTTTTTATCGCGTCATAAGTATATTGATATTCTCTACCCACACCTTTATAAACTTCTTTCGAAAAATCCTGTTGTTTTAAAATTTTATATTGAAGATGTGGTAAATGAGTATTTATTAATTTTTGTACCATAAAATGAAGTTCTGACGCTCTTTGTGTTAATGAAGGGATGCTGTCATCATTGCATTTGATATTGTTTTCCTGTTCAATTACAGGTGAAGTGCTTGCCGAACAGTTTAACGATGAAGAACTCGAAAAATTTTGTTGTTTGTGTGAAGACATTGAAGATTCATCTTCATCTTCAGTTGTTGAACAAGAAGAAGAAGATGGAGATGATAATGATGAGTTTGTTTCTGTCTCTACTGTCGATCGATACTTCATGAAAAAAAACTGAAGGTTTATGAAAGTCTAAAATATTTGAAGTATTAAATAAAAGAGAATGTTAAATTTATCAACTCAGATGATATATATGATACTTTCTCATCATCTGACTATCATGTAATATGATATTTAAGTTTGATGAATTGTTTGCGTCATTGAACAATCGTTTAGACATTGTTTAGACATTGTTAAAATTATTATAAAAAAACAAATTTTTCTGTTCACATTTTCAATTCACAATAAGAATTTTTATCATAATTTTTAAGATAATCATTTAGATATTATAAAATCAAATTTTATTACATAAAAGATTTTTACATAGAAGATTTTTTTTTTTTTATACAACATGTGCATAAAATCAAATGTGAGCGTTAAATGTACGCTAAATGTATTGGCATAGTATTTTTATCATTAAAACATAATTGTATAAGCATATAATATAAATCTCTTTTTTTTTTTTTTTTTTTTAGAAAGGAGATTTGGCTAAACGAAGATAGGGTAATGGTGCTTTATAACCAGGGAACAATTTTTCTGCATCTTCATTAGTAACGCCAGGATGAATAATAACGTCATCGCCTTTCTTCCAATTAGCTGGAGTAGTAATACGATGCTTGTCACCAAGTTGAAGAGAGTCAATAACGCGAATAATTTCATCAAAGTTGCGTCCTAAAAAAATTATTTATTATTATTTTATTAATAGATATTCACAAATTGTAATCAAAATTATAATCAAAAATTGCAATATAAATTGTAATATAGCTACTTACCAGTTGAAGCAGGATAAGTTATCGTCAATCGAATTTTCTTTTTTGGATCAATTATGAAAACACTTCTGACGGTAAACGGAATACCCTTGGTATCAACATTAGTAGCATCTTGATAATCCAACATGTCATATTTGGTAGAAACTGTACGATCCGCATCCGCAATAATTGGGAATCCAACATTAACTTTGTTGACCTCATTAATATCTTTTACCCATTTATGGTGGTCTCCTAATTCATTAGCAGAAAGACCAATTACTTTAACATTACGTTCTTCAAATTCTTTACTACGACGTGCAACTTCTCCAAGTTCTGTAGTGCAGACCGGGGCTATGTGAAGGTAATATTTTTGATTATATTAATAAAACTGTTTTCTCTTTTTTAAATTCTTTGCAAAGATTCATTATTAATTATTATATGAAACTTACTAAAATCTGCTGGGTGAGAGAACAAGACAACCCAAGAGTTACCAATAAATTGGTGAAAATCGATTTCACCCTCGGTAGTTTGTGCTTTAAAATTAGGGGCTTCGTCACCAAGGCGGAGAACCATTTTTTATTATCGTTATCGTTAAAAAATTAAAAAAAAAAAATTGTTTTTTTTTAATGATGAAGAGAGAAATGAACAAATCTTGTTAAAGAAAAAAAAAAAGATGAATACTAAATTCTATTCATTATATATCAAAAAAATCTGCTTGATTATTAATCTATTTGTACTAAGATCACGCAATTTTGGTGAAATCTTAGCTCTTTTTACGATTATAAAAGTTAGATTTTACAGATTATCAACAAGAAATGTTTGTGTTATGATGATTTTTTCCTATTCTTATGATCTATATTGTATTAACGTGTAATCTGATTTTCCCATACTATGTTCTTTTTACCAGTTATTCTATTTCTATATTTCTATTGTTAAACCGTGATACAGCACCGCATTAATTCCTAATTTTTTTTATTAAAATTCCGATATAAGTTTAGGTCTTTCTTTTTTTTTATAAAGATTTTGTTTCGTACTAACCGATTCTTTCTTTCATAATGTTGTAAGTTGCTAGGGTATTTCACATCAGTTTAATTGCAGGTGGAGTAAAAATTTTTTGGGATCTGCACGCTATATTAAATATAGTAATTAAATCGAATTTATTACGCCTTTAATTCCTCCCGTAATATTTAGCATTTTTTAATTCTATAAAAGCAAAATGTTCAATGAAAGATGTCTTCACATCAATTTTTAATTATATGACCTGCATTATATGTTGAAGATCGGCGGATTTGCGGATTTGCGGAATTGAACCTATCAATGTGATTGTATTGTTAAATCCAGGAATCCTAATTTTTTATTAAAATTCCGATATAAGTTTAGATTTTTTTTTTTTTATAAAAAATTTGCTTCGTACTAACCGATTCTTTTTTTCATAATGTCGTAAGTTGCTAGGGTCAGGTGTAAATAAAAATTTTTGGATCTGCACGCTATATTAAATATTTAAATAATTATAAAAAAAAATCGAATTTATTACGACTTTAGTTCCTCCCGTAATATTTTAGCATTTTTTAATTCTATAAAAGCAAAATGTTCAATGAAAGGTGTCTTCACATCGTAACAACGATAGAATTTTATCTTACTAATTTTAATATATTGCGGCTCCTGTTATAACGTAACGCAAGCCAACGAATTATTATATATGTTGAATATCGGCGGATTTGCGGATTTGCGGAATTGAACCTATCAATGTGATTGTATTGTTAAATCCAGGGATCCTAATTTAGATCCAAATACGCTGATAAAGTAAATCGTACATCCCAGTAAGCCGTAAGGGCGCTGACAGATAAGAGCTCAATATCCCCCCTCCCAGGGCTAAAACGACATATAGTAAACGCCGGCCATCCAAAATGTCATTTTTTGATCTATCTAAATTAAAAGTAATATGGTCTTCCGTCAATAGAAATAAGGCATATTGACATTTTAAAAAAAAATTAACATCATAACTTTCACAGTTCATATCTCGATGAATTTTGAAGTTATCTTGATGATTTAATGTTCAAAAGAAAGCCTACAATATTAACTTTCTTTTGAATATTAAATCATCAAAATAGCCTCAAAATTCATCGAGATATGCGTTGTCAAGGTATTAATTTTTTTTAAAATGTTAATCTGCCTTATTTCTATTGACAGCAGCCCATATATTAACAAAAACAATATCATTAAATAGCTAATAGAATTTTCTTATTTTACTATTGTTCTTTGTCGCAATAATTATGTATCAAGAACAACACTTAGGATAGCCGGCATTTACTATATGTCGTTTTAGCCCTGACCCTCCCTATGACCTCCCCGATGATCCAGAACAGTGACAAATTCTAAAATAATCGATTATATATATTGATTATTTTAGAACTGGTCATTGTTCTGGGGGCTATCGGGGAGGCCATCGGAGAGGGGGCTATATTGAGCTCTTTTCTGTCAGCTCAAACCTAAGATAAAATTTTAACGCTGTTACGATGTGAAGACACCTTTCATTGAGCATTTTGTTTTTATAGAATTAAAAAATGTTAAATATCTCGGGAGGAATTAAAAGCGTAATAATTTCGATTTTTATATAATTATTTAATACTAGTATATGACCCGTGCCTTTGGCACGTAGGAACTACTACAATTTGAACATATAAATTTCACTCGTACCCCTAATTCTTATAGGGGTAGATATCACTGCTATGATAATAAGTGAAATTTTCCTTCTGTCACTCATATAATATATAATTTTAAGATCAAAAATTATCGGTAATGAGTTGTACGTACGTACGTAATATCATATAATGAAACGAAATTAGGTGAGAATGTTACGGAATTTACGTCGATCTTGAATTGACAAGTGTTATGTTATTTCGCGATTTTTGCCGATCGTGAAATGACCCGTGTCAATTCGTGATGCAGGCATGAACAATGTAATAAACTACTGATTATAATTACGTATTATATAATTTATTAATAATGACAATAAAAATTGCGCATTTTATCAATGACATAATAATTATTAATAATCACATTGATATTTTATAAAGATAAATCTTCATTGTTACATGCTTCATTTTTGTTTTTTTTTTTATTCATTATATTCGAACCAATCTTTATAATACATATTTTCTTCTTCAACACTTTATTGATTCGCAAGGGTATGACTTCGTGACTCGTGAAATTCGTTAAAAAAATTCCGATCTTCAGTGTAGCTCGAAATTCAAGTTTACCTTTAGTATTGGCGTAGCAGAAGAACTGCACCCTAAACATGATAGAAATAACTAGGGGATGCAAGTTTGTTATGTCGAAAATTTTACTAAATAACCAATAACGGTTTTATTTGGCAGGCGAAAGAACCGAAGGATCACAGGGTGATTGTTTTTACATGACAATTAAAAAATATCTGGCTTTGAATTTAATGTGCTAAACTGAACCACGAAGGAGCTCAGGTTGCGAGCGCATGAAATTCAAAGTCAGATGCGCTGTTATTGGATGCGAAACATCCAGTAACAGATTTATTTTTCTTTTTCTTTATAACAAATAAATCACTTGAGCCTAATCGAATCTATTTGGCGTATAAATAGTACTATACGACCTACATTTATCATTAAAAACAAAATAATGTAAATAATATATTCGATTTCAGAAAATTTTAATTTTAAGATGTACTTATATAACGTTCCTGGTTTTAGCGCGACTGCGTCGTGCAGATACCTTATTAGACTGGCTTTATTTATATATGATAAAATAAGCATACATTTGTATCGTATTACAGTGCCTTAGCCAATCAAATAGTATAATTTACTAACTATACTTTATCCGGGTAAGTACAGTGTAAGTACCCGGGTAAGGTAACCTGGCGGGTAACCCGGGTCGAGTTTTTTTAAGCGGGTCCAATCCTTACTCTCTATGTATTAATTCATGGTCAGCAAATATAAAATAAATAATTTAAAATAAAAAAAAATAATTTAAAAATTAAGTTAAAACAATTTAAAAAAAAAAAAGAAAAAAAAAGAATACAGTTGAACCTTCCTAAACTGATATGCATAGTGGCCAGCTTTTGTATTAGTTTTGAGAGGTTATCAGTTTTGAAATACTAACAATCTCTAGTTATATAGCTATGAACAGATATGATTGGCTGAATTTTATTTTTTATATATATAATTGGTTACACAAAATCTAATTTAAGCCAATCAAATCAATTTATTTTACCTATCAAATCTGATATCTTATAGATATTTGATTTTTAAATATTAGTTATCAAAAATAGCAGGTTATTAGGTTTGACTTATAGAATAGACATGGTGGCTCAATTTTTTATTAGTTATTACAGGTTATCAGTTTTGACAGGATCAGTTTTCAAAGGTTCAACTATAATAAAAAATAAAGCTAAAATTTTTGTTTCTACTTGGCTATCCTTTTATATATGTTTATTTCATTTTGTGATAAACCAATTTAAAAAAAAATGTTAAAAAAAAAGCTTTCAAAGTGTTTTTTTATTCAATATTAATAAGTAAGAAATATTTAAACAAACATGTAACTATTTTTTTTTGTTAAAGTCCCTGTTTTGGATAGAGATGGTTTTTATTCAAGTACAGATCAAGGGGCCAACTTATAGGACCCAATATTTGTTATGTAAACAAAGATACAACTACTACATCTGCAGCTTTTGGTTGCCATTTAAGTAGTATTTAAATAGCTATTTAGGGTTTTATATTAACTACCATACCTGCAACCCACATACTGGTATTGCCTATTTAAATCTCTGTTCTACTTGCCAATCTTTTTTCTTGTATTACTAGCACCTCTTCTAATATATTAGTTAGTCGAGATTTGTACTAGATGCTAAATCAATCCTTTAGAACTTTAACCAATCTTTTAGATAGTTTATCCTTAACAAAAAATTTGGTAGAACAATACTTGTCCTACACAGATATTTATTTATATTTTAGTAACTTGTACTATAGTATTAACTAATACTTGTAGTCAGAAATACTCTTGAACTACTTCCATTATCTATTTTTGCTTTTGTAAGGTTTGCTCTAATCCTGGCACTTGCTGCCAACCTTTTTATCAGTCTTTCTTAGTATATTCCAAACTTTCAAACTAGTTAGCTCAAAATAGTTGATCTATCTAGCATTAGATGCTATTATCCCTTGCTTTGTTACACAGGCATATTTGCCTGTGAAAATTTTAAAATTTTAAATTTTTTAAATAAAACCTTAAATATTAATTTTAGCTATATACTTTCTAAGTAAAAATTATAATATTAGTTCTGTTTTATCAACTTTATTATAAAATTTTTTTAAAATTATTAAAAAACTTTGGTGTAATAAAAGTTTAAAGTTTTTGTTTTGGAACTTTTACTATAGAATTTT
>QKWP01001031.1:30657-55359 GCA_003550325.1 Gigaspora rosea
GTTTTTCTTCCCCTGGTACCTAATTCCAGAACATAGGTCCTTTTCCTCTGGTACGACTCCGGCGGCCA
This sequence comes from Gigaspora rosea, assembly GCA_003550325.1. NCBI lineage: Eukaryota > Fungi > Glomeromycota > Glomeromycetes > Diversisporales > Gigasporaceae > Gigaspora > Gigaspora rosea. The sequence continues at coordinate 30,726 of QKWP01001031.1, forward strand.
GGTTGGTGGACCCTCTCCTTTGAAGGTCATGTCGTCCAGTTCTCCAGCTCTGGTTTCCGATATTTCGGTTCTGGTAGCACTGTCGAAGATCGTTGCTACCTCCTTACTCAGGACTTTCCAAATAGGTTTCCATTTCCCCGGTTCCTTGGATTTGTCTGTGTCACCGGACACAACTTCGCTCGAAAGCTTCCATTCGAGATGGTAACCAAGGACTACAGGTAATATACCCAACCGATCGACAGGAAATGGTTACCATAACACAGGTCTATTTTTCCAAAGCGTCACCAGTGGGATTTGAACCCTAGACCTGCCACTTGGGGGGTGACAACTTACCAACTTCTCTAAGTCGCCACACCCTATAGTGAATTTTTTTAAACAGCCAGAATTAACTGTTTATTATAAAAAGAGTTGACTATACTATAAAAAATTGTTAATAAAATTTAAATATTAAAATAAAAATAAATATATCTAATAGGAATAGGTATAATAATAAGTTTTAAAACTAAGCTGTATTAGACAAAAATTTTATTATAGTTAATAGCAAATCCAATACATTAACAAAAATTATATAATTGATTTTAAAATTAATTAAATAAAAATTCTATTATAAATAATTAATTGCTACTAAATTATTGCAACTAAAATTGTATAATCTTTATTAATTTTTTTATAAAATAAATTGTAATTTCCAATTGCAGTTTACTATAAATTTGTTTGTGACCAATATATACTTAACTTTAGCAGTTACAATAGCAATTAATTATTTTATAAAGAAAATACAATAATTAAATTTTGAATATTTTATTCTAAATATGAAAGTATACTTAAATTATAAATATTATAATAGTTAAGATGGTTACTAAGTTTTGGGTTTTTATTAAGAGCTAAGTTATTTGTCACATAAATAATAACAGTTTATGTATCACTCAAACCAATTAGATTTTAGAATCTTGTATAATATAACATAATTAGAAAATTCAAAACAAATGTTCATTTTATCAAAAATCGCTTATTACTCAAAATCTATATAGGAAGCTATATTTCATACTCTAATAAAAAGTTTTTTATATAAAAAATTAATTATTCTTTAAAGATTAGAGTTAGGGTATAGGCATATTAAGTTAGAGGATGGATTAATTATTTATATGCAAAATTAGATACCAAAAACTTTTATTTAATAGCCAAAGCTAGTTTTTGTAATAAAATTTTGCGATATATTGATAATTTTTTGATTTTTTTCTAAATTTTCTTAAAATTTTCTTTATTTTGTTATACAAGATCCTGCGACCTGATTGGCAAATTATAGGGTGGTTACATCACCAGGGAGCAAGTTAGCAACGTTCTAAGCTTAATATTAGCATAATAATAAATTTTTATGTTTTATAAACTTATAGTAAATATCTCAAATACTTCAACTAATAAATACTTGTATACATCGGAAACCGGAGCTGGAGAACTGGACGATATGACCTTCGGAGGAGAGGGTCCACCAACCTGGCCGCCGGAGTCGTACCGGAGGAAAAGGACCTATGTTCTGGAATTAGGTACCAGGTGAAGAAAAACCATAGTAGCACCTAATGCTGGGTAGATCAACCCTTCCGGGCCAACTGGTTTGGAAGTTTGGGGCACCCGGTGATGGACCGGTAGGAAAGTAATGGTGGGTACCGGGGTCGGTGTGAACCTTACAAGGGCAGAAGTAGGTAATGGTAGCAGTTAGGTACCCCCTGACTGCAAGTTGCTTGCCTCGGTGAGTGCGTAAGTTACCGAAATGTAGGTAATACCTGTGTGGAACAGGGACTGCTCTACCAAGTTTACCCGCGAGGATAAATTAGTCCTAAGGGGATGTAGGTAGCATCCGGGACTGTCTTCGACTGACTAATGTATTGGAGGGCTGTACCGGTGATCACAAGTAGGATTGACATGCGAAGCGTTGGACCAGAGGGTTTAAATAGGCAATCCCCTAGTTGGGTTGTAGGTATGGCAACTAGTGTAGAACCTTCGGGCAGACTACTTAAATTAGACAACCAAAAGTTGTACGTGTGGCTAGTTGTACTCTCATTCAATGTAACTTAATTGTGGGTGCGCCCAAAGAGGCGCCCTTGATCCACAGGCTTGATTAAATAAACTCTCATCCAAAGAGGGAACTTTAACACAAAAAAAAAAAAAATAAATAAATACTTGTATACTACTTGTATACTATAAAATTAATAAATTTAAATAGTTTATTTCAATACTTTAATTAATAATATAAAGTACTAGTAAATTATAAATATGAATAGCCTATTTCTAAACCTTAACTATTAATAAAAGTTTAATAAGTATAACTGTTAAATAGCTTATTTTTTTTTTTTTTTAGTATCAAAGTGCCCACTTTGGGGATTGGCTTTTATTCAAGATATATTAGACCTCGGCACCTTACATGGAGGGAAAGCTGACATTCGTACATTGATGAGAATACAACTAGCCTCACCTGCAATTTTTGGTTGCCTATTTAAGTAGCCACCCGAAGGTTCTACCCTAGCTGCTATATCTGCAACCCACATACTAGCATTGCCTATTTAAACCCTCTGATCTTCTGCCTCCTGCCGGTCCATCTTGTATCACCGGCACAGCCACTAGCTACTAGACCTGGAGTTCGTACCGGATACTAACCACACCCTTAGGACTAGTTTATCCTTAATGGGAAACTTGGTAGAGTGTTTTCCCGTCCCACACAGATATCATCTACTCTTCGGTAGCAACTTGCAGTCAGGGGTTACCCGGCCGCTATCATTACCTACTTCTGCCCTTGTAAAGTTCACATGACCCCAGTATCGCCCGTTACTCTTTCAGTTTCTTTTCCCTAGAACTTTTCTTTCCCTGGTTGCTTTCTTACTTCCAATCAGAAGATCCGAGAGGGTTGGTCTGCCCTGGCGAACCCAGGGGCTCCCAACCCCTGGTACATGATTTCACAACACATGTCCTTTTCCTCCAGTGCGACTTCCGGCAGTCCGGTTGGTAGGGTCCGGCATAAACCCTTTCGTCGTAAGTCCACTTCCGGTAAGTCCAATCCGGTCAGTCCTCATCCGATTCCTGTTTGGGCACCGTCAAAAGTCAGCTACCTCTTTACTCGGGTCTTGCCAAGTATGGTTTTCGGTTGTCCTACGGTTCTGTGCATAACACAGTGCCTGCGCTCCCCAGAATCTATGCGTCCCAGTTTTGTGCATAATGCAACGCCAGAGCTCCCAATACGAGTTGGTATAAACCAGGAAACAGATTTGTACATCCGAGCTCAGAGTTCAAATTACTGTAACACAAGTAAATTTTTTTTCAAAATCGTCTTCAGTGAGATTTGAACTCTGTACCTTTTGTTACAACTACTTGGGGGGTGACAACAATCCAACTGCACTATGTCGCCACACCCTATTAAATAGCTTATTTAAATACCTACTTTATAAATCTAACAACAAAAAATAAAGTTACTTAGCAGTTAGCTATTTTTTAACTCCTTGCGTACTGCTATTTCCATAGTTCTTAGATCTTATATAAAGTAAATAGGTCTTATTTGCCTTTTTATAGACAGATCATATTAAAAAATTAATTAAAATAATAATAAAATTATTTTAGGTTTTAGAACCCAAATTTAAAATTTTTTCTAAAATTGTTTTTAATCTATTTTATTTAAAACCTGAAATTTTTTGTGAATAAATGAAATTATAAAAAATATAAATATATAAATTTTATTTGGAAACCCAAAATAGGCATTTTCAAAAATAAATTTTGGTAGCATATATAATTAAAACTATAAGCTTTAAACTGTCTACTAGTATATCATTTAATCATAAGTAAATATACAAAATTCTATAAACCCCTATGATAAACTTGAACTTAAAAAATTATTAAATTTTACTGAATTTCATAAATCATTATAGATTTTTATTTTCAAATTTGGTATATGCCCAAACTAAATTGTTATACCATCTGATCAATAATTTATTTTATTTAATAAGAGACAAAATTTGCATTTGACCAATAGAAACTTAAAAGAATTTGTAAACCCAAAATTTTGATCTGTAATTACTACAAAAATAATGCAGATCTAATTATAAGATCACAAAAATTTTAGCTATAAAAATTGTACATATATTTTTTTAGATAAATATATTTTATTTATTTATTTTTTTTTTTGCTTTTCTCTTTTGTATATACAAACTATTTTAACTAAAAAATAGCTAAAAAAAACTAATCAAATATTTTATAAATTTGAAAGCATTTTATATAAGAACCATATCATTAATTGTTGCAGATCATAATTTAAAATGAAATCTACATTCTATACTTAACCTGCTAGTCTTCTAAAACCCATTAATACTTGTTTATTATAATTTTTTTTAAAACTAACTCTAACCCTAAACCCCTAACCCTAAAAAATACACCCAAAAAAATTTATTTTTGAGATTTTATACTATCATTTCATTTTAATTTGGATTTCATTATAATCTGTCATATTAATTACCTAATTATTTTTTATTAGAGGCCTACTCTCTCTCCTCTTTCCTTAATATATATAGTCAGGTTCTTACATATAATTTCAACTTTTTTTACTCCTTCCCTACTCCTTCCCTTCCTAAAAAATCACCTGATTTTTGTCACTTTTCTAATAGTTTTAGTAAGTTCAAAGCAAGTATAATTGCAAGTACAAAAACAAATATTAGATTATTACAAAAAGGGAATGCCTATTTTTACTATGGTATTTTGCTATTTCTACTATATTACACAAAAAGTTTCTATTTTTAAATTTTAATATAGAAAATAACTAATTGTACACAGGTGTTTGAACATGGATATAATAATTTATAAATTAAAAGATTTTTTATTAAAATAAAAAATAATTTAATTAATATTAGGATTAGGGTAAGAACTGGAATGAGGCAGAAGGGTCATAATTTATACCAAAATTTTACAAGAAATTTTTTTTTTTAGAGCCAATAGATTGTTTTTTAAGCAAAATTTAAGATATAATTAATTTTTGTTTTATTCTTTAGGTTTGTTGTACAAAAAATAATCTGCATACTGCATTTTTCTATATGATTTGTGTAGTGCAGTGTTCAAATACTCTATGTACAAATAGAAATGCTCTTTAATATAATATTGTATATTGTAATTTTAATTATCTTTAATTGACCCAACTTGATTTAAGTTACCAAAACAAGAGGACGTCTAAAGCAGAGCAAATTTTTATAAAATATTTTATCGAATTTACTTTAGGGTTAGGAACATCTTAAATTAGGTTTTAAGTTGTAATATATTGTATAAGCAAAATTGCCTTCCTGATATTTTTAATTAACATACCAAGATAGGTTTAGGCTGCTATGTTTTGTATTTTTCAAGGTTTTTGCTTCTCTTTCATATTTGCTTCGTCAAAAATCATCAAAATTCAATAATTTGATTGGTCAGATATCACATAATTCTGCTTCGCTTTAGACGACCCCCAAAACAAGACTTGTGTAATATTACATGACATTAGCAGTATGTAACTAAAAATTATTTTTGCGAAACAATGCACTAGACCTTCATGTAATGTACGTGCATATGTTGTATAACCAGTATATGTACTGTAATTGGATGTTGCTTTGAACAATTAGTTTTTAGGGTTTCTAAATTTAGGGTTCTAACCCTGCCGGGGGCATTATCATGATAGTGCCTACCAGTATTAAGCTTAATGTCGGCCGACCCAGGGTTAGGTTACCAAAATAAGAATTGTATAATGTTATATAACATTAGCAGCATGTAACCAAAAATTATTTTTGCAAAAACCATGCACTGGGCCTTTGTATAACATAAGTGCATATATTATTTTGATCAAAAAATAGAAAAACTTGTATAACCATAGTAGAAATAGCAAAATACCATGGTGGAAACAGGAATTCCCTATAAAAATTATTGTCCTAAATATTATTTATAAACTTTGAACTATATATGTTACTGAAGTTGATTTTTAAAAAAAGCCTATTTCAGGTTTTTAAAAATAAAATAAAATTTTTTATAAGGAAAGCAAATAAAATTTAGAAATTATTTAAATTTAACCTCAGGTGAATTTTACCGCTTATGTAATCAAATTCGTAATACATATTACGCAATCATGCTTTATTATATACTGGTAGACAATTTCAAATGTCAAATAGAACTGCAAATTTTCCAACATTAAATACTTGACAAAGAAGTTAGTAATAAACCACTTGGATCAAAAGTAGGAAGTATATTGGTTAATGCGTTTTGCAGAAACACTAACTGAATTTTTTAAAACTTGGTTTAAAAGGTAGAAGAGCATTAATGACTATTTGAGCAAGACTTCTTTGGGAACTTACCTTGAATTAAATGCCCTAGTAAGTTATTTTGTATGGCTTGTAATTTTAAATCTTAAGCATTTTACTACACTGATGTTCAGGCCTGTGCTTTTGTACTTTTTATTCAAAACGGGTATACATTTTTCTTTTTATTACAATCTTTAGCTTATAAGAACAAACGATGCATGTACTAGCACATACTTTATCTAAAAGCTCTTCCAAAATTGATTCATATACCAGTATACAGTCAGTTTTTTCTATGAAAAAGGTATAAATGATGCACAGGATATTGTATTGAACAATGCCATGAAAGATCCTGCCACAAACAATGCCACAAACAATGCTATAAATGATACAAATGATAGCACAAACGATGTCACAAATAGGGTTCCTCAAATTCAAATCAAATCAAATATTGGATCAATTTGAATTTAATCAAATCAAATTGACCCTGATTTGAATTTGATTTGATTCAAATATTTGAATTTGAATTTGATTTGAATTTGAATTTTTAATAGTAATATTCAAATCAAATATTTGTTAAATCAAATCAAATTTGGTCATATTTGAATTTGATCAAATCAAATATAATCAAATTTGAATTTGAATTTGATCAAATATTTGATTCAAATATTTGAAGATCAAATCAAATTGCGGAACCCTAGTCACAAACAATATTACGAACAATGCTATGGGCATTATAAATGCTAAAAACATGAACATGAACAATGCCATAAGAATAAACAATACCATAAGCATGAACGATGCCATAAGCATGAATGATGCAATAAGCATGAACAGTGCCATAAGCATAAACAATGCAAACAATGCCATAAGCATGAATGATGTCATAAGCATGAATGATGCAATGAACATGAACATTAATGATACCATAAGTATAGTATAAGTATGTACAAGAGTATGAATAATAGCATGAGCACTAATGACTATTTTTTGAGATTAGAAGAGGAACAAGATGATTTTAATATTAGCGACGCTCAAATTCAGACCTCTAGTAAGTTTTGTTATATGTTAACTGGAATGATCTCTAAAGTATTGGCCACAATTTAATAGTTTCACTTAATACTAACCTGTAGTTTTTAGATTTTTTTAGTGACGATTCCGATACAATTATGTCAACTTATCAGTATAACCTTCATGTAGGAGATCCTTTTGATGACTGGTTATTAGTTGATACATTTATACACCAATATTGTCTTGAACGTGGTTTTGGATATCAAATTTTTCGTAATGATAAAGACCCAGACAATCCCTCCATTACTTACCACAAGTCTTTTTGTTGCTCAGCAAGTAGAAAATATAAAGCTCAAAAAAGTATCGATCAGAATTCACATCATTTACGTGGTAATATGAAAACCAATTGTGAATAGACTATAATTTTACCTTTCCAAAAACAACTAAACAAATAACATGCACAATGCTAAAAGATAGTCATAATCACGAATTAAATCCTATTCAAATAGCTGATATAATTTCTAGGTATCGTTGTCTTAGTGATGAAATAATCAAAGAATTGAAGTTTCTTACTAGCTATAAAGTAGCACCAATCATACAGTTAAAGATACTTAAGAAAAAATATCCACATCATGTTTTTCATAAACAAGATGTTTATAACGCGATTTATAAGAATTGTAATAGTAGAAATGAAATCATTTCTGATTTGGGCTTATTTCATAATGCTCTTATTGAAAAAGTTCATGATGCAGACTGGAAAGTGTTTGTTCAGCATACTAGTGATGAGCATCGTTTGTCAGGTGTTTTTTGGATATCTCCATCCTAGCAAAATTTGTATTAGCAATTTCATAATGTTGTTTTAAATGACAATACATGTAAAACTAATAAGTATAACATGTATTGAAGTGTTTTTATGATTAGGGATAATTATAGACAATTTCGAAATATAGCAAATGCATTAGTTGAGGATGAAATGGCATCGATATACAAATGGATTTTGCAATGTTTAATGAAGACGACTAGTAATCTTGTTTCAAAATCATTTTGGACAGATTCTGAACCAGGTTTAATAAATGCAGCTGCTCAGGTTTTTCTAACAACAAACCATTTTTATTGCCTTTTTCATATTTGGCAAACTATTATTAAGCATCTTAAAACCAAGTTAGATGCAAACTTTCATTCTTTTAGCTGTGCATTTTATTCATGTCAAAATGTGTTAAGTGTGGAATTATTTAACCAGCAATGGGAATTTATATTAGAGTCATTTCCAGAATGTTATAACTATATGACTAGAGCATTATATAATAATTGAATAAGTTGGGCCAGATCTTTTATACCATTTCAGTTCAACGCTGGCTTACAAAGCACCCAAAACATCGAATCATTTAATGGTATCATAAAAAAGGCCTTAAATAGTGCTAGCACACTTTGCGATGTTGAAAAGATAATTAATAAAAGATATAAAGATGAATCTTAGTATTGTAAACTAATTAATCTTAAGGATCAATATATGACTATTGGACTTCCACATATTTATTTCCAATTTTTTTCAAGTGTTGATGCGGTTCTTGTTCAGTTTTTGACACCACTAGTATATCATGGCAATGATTTCAAATATTCCAATCATTTACTTATGAAGGTTTATTAGTTTCATTTCCTATTAAGCTAAAGTGATTTTACATTTATACTTATTAATTAAGTATGTATATGTTATATTATTCATTACACTTATTCCTATAGATTTCCAAATTGGAAACTATTGATAATAATTTTATAAAAGATGTGTTGAATGAACCGCAAGCAACTTTACAATCTCTTTTAAGTTGTACAGAATTTAAAAATATAATTGAAACTTGGAGAATTCGTTGTATAGGTGGACTCTCAAGTAAAGAGAATTTGGTAGTACTATTTGCTAACGGACTTATATTTGTACTTGTATGAAAACCATTACGAAAGGCATAATCTATCGGTATTTCTGGCGTATTATGCTTTATTCACATTTCACAAAATTTCATATAAGTATTATACCCACCAAATAGTATAAAGACAATATTCATACTAAATTAGACTTTATTGATGATCCGCCAGTCAACTGATGCATGTTCATAGTGTAACATGATGCAAATTACTATATAAACCACTTATAGACGAAATGCCATGATCATCCAAGAAAAAATATTTTCCTTACTAAGTTAATGAGTTATATCGACTAATTGAAAGTTGTAGAGCTCATCGAGACGCATCTAACGGTAGTTAGATCATCAAAATCAGCCTAGTAGATGCGGAGATATTATAAAAAAACTATTGGGTGGCTATATAAAATTCTATAAAAACAAACATTTGTTTACATAAAATTTTACATAGTTGCCCAATCGTTTTTTGAAGATAACTCAGCATCTACTGGGCCAATTTTTATAATCTCACCACCTTTAGTTTCATCATAATAAGCTCTACAAACTTTCAATTAATTGGCATGATTTATTAACTTAGTAAAAAAAATATTTTTCCTTGGGTGATCATGGCATTTCTGCTATAATAATCTATATTATAGGTAGAAATGCCACGATCACCTAAGAAAAAATATTTTTTACTAAGTTAATGAATCATGCCAATTAATTGAAAGTTGTAAAGCTCATTATGATGAATCTAAAGGTGGTGAGATCATAAAAATTGGCCCAATAGATGCTGAGTTATCTTCAAAAAACGATTGGGCGACTATGTAAAATTTTATATAAACAAATGTTTGTTTACATAGAATTTTATATAGTCGCTCAATTGTTTTTTGACGATATCTCTGCATCTACTAGGCCAATTTTGATGATCTAACCACTGTTAAATGCATTTTGACAAGCTCTACAACTTTCAAATTAGTTGACATGATTTATTAACTTAGTAAGAAAAATATGTTTCCTTGGGTGATTATGGCATTTCGTCTATAAGTGATTTACATAGTAATTTGCGTCATGTTACACTATGATCATGCATCAGTTGACTGGCGGATTATCGATTTAATGTTAAAAACTCTCTTGTACTTTCTGCATTAGAATCGCCTTCTAATGGTTCTTTTCAAGTAACTACTGTTTTTCAAAGTATACAAAATTTCAATAAATCTGATTATAATGAAGTTGATCACAAACATATCTCACAGAGAAATCGATATGAAATTGCTTTTTCAACAGCCAAAATAGCTATTAATATTGTTTTAGAAAATAATAAAGATGCTGAATTGATTTGGTTACTAAAAGATTTTATTGCAGCAAGTCAAAAGGAACATGAAGATGATATTGACAAAGCTAAAGAAAGTATTAGTGCTAAAATCACAACTCTAAACAGGATCAGAATGCTGGCAAAATAATTCTATTACAGCAACATTTAATTGATCAGATTACTAGCCCTAATGTTACCAAAATTCGTAGTGCTCCTCATAAAAAAAGAATTAAAGCTACTACAAAAATATCAAAAGGAAATGTATTTAAGGGTAGGATGAACATAGATCAATTTTCATATGATTTACGTGATACAGCAAAATTTTATATAGAAATCAAACACATGCTTCTAATAAAACTTTTTAGAATTATTTTCAATGTTCCCCAAAATTTCGTGGCATATAATTTGAAGCTTCTTGTTTGTCATAGTAAAATTTCAAACACTATATCATTTGAAAAAATCTACCTTCGTATATTGGTAAAAAAAACTTAGATGACCCCAAATTTCCTTAGGTCACACAAAAATTATTAATTCTGATTGGTTGAATTTATGTTGTTTACAATCCTGATTGGTCGATCACCTGATTTCATATGATTACAACGTGATCACTATTAAAATTGATCTACGTTCACCCCATCTTTAATGAAATTACAAATACCATTTAAAAAGCTGATCATGATGAAACAAGCTCAAAACAACGCAAGTGTTTGTTATGCAAAAAGCCAGGTCATTATCAGAAGAAATGTCCATCGATTAATATAATAAATAAAGAAAATAATAATATAATGTATTGTATGTAATTGCTTATTTACTGATACTTTAATAAATTAAACTTATACAAGGTGCATATTATAGAATTAATTTATAAACTAAAGCATAGTATAATTAATAATTATTCAAGTTAATTAGGGGCATCCATAAATAACGTTATGTACCCCTCATAGTAGCGCTTGACCCCCTCTCCTCTACTATATAAAAAAATTTTTCAAAATCCATATGTTTATATATAAAATTTTACAAAAACTTGAATATATTGTGATACAGTAATCCGATTTGGATGATTTAGGTACCATTCGATTCGTTTCAGTGAGATGAATCCAATGATTCAAAATCATTTTATTTGGATCACTGGATCAATAGTTATTCACAAAAAACTATTTATTTTATAGTTATTTTATAAGAAAACATAATAACCAATAGTATTTGGCCAATAAAATTTGATCCAGTAATCCAAATGAAATAAAATTGGTACTATTCAACTCCTTTTACTGAGACGAATCGAATAGTACCAAAATCATTAAATTTGGACCACTGGATCAGTTTTTAGACGATTTTTTCTAAAAAAATTGAGTTATATTTTTTTGATCCCCCCTATTTAAGAGGAAAAACGTTATATTTTGTCAAACCCCTTCTCCCTCTTGTATAATGTTATTTCTGGATGGCCTTTTATTTCGATAAAGTTATTGGCCCTAATGGTTGGGGTAAGGGTGTTAATTATAAAAGTATTAATTAGAATGAGAGCTTAGTATAATAAGCGAAGCAGAGGCGATAGCCATAGTGTAGCGTTACATTAGGGCGCCTACTTTTATCACCTGATTTCAGTTTATTAGTAGCCCTTACCCCCCTCCTAGATATGAAAATTATTATGTATTATATATAATTTCCAAAATTTTTGACCCCCCTTAGAAAATCAGGTGATAAAAGTAGGCTCCCTTATCTATTAATCTATTAGAAGCATTAAATTAAGTTTATTTACTATTTAGTCTAGATGTGACAAATAAGGTGTAACAATTAATTTGCAACTATATTAATTAGCTATTATTTGTCACAACTGTTAATTTGTCACATCTATACTAAATTAAAGAGTCTATAACATGATGTAATTCATATGATTCGGTGAAATTTATCTCCAGTGAGTATTAAAATTTTTCTAAAATTTATATATTTATGTTTTTTATAATTTTGTCTATTCAAAAAAAGCATTAAAATTGGTAAGATGTAAGAATTACTAGGAAATTTGGAAAATGATAGAAGAAAAGACATGCAAAGAAGTAAAAAACATACTACAGGAAGAATTCAGCATATGTAAGAATATAGCAATACAAGATTTAGAAAAAAGAACCTTTGGCGAAGAAGAAGAGAAAAAAAAAGTAATAAGAAGTTATCTAATTCAAGGTCTCATATTTTGAAGATGGAAGAAAAAGATAGAAAGTCTAATAAAGAACAAAGCAGCGAATAGAAGAGCTTTGGACATAATTGTTGAGACTATTAGTGTGAGATTTCGATAGCACATTTGGAATTTCAGATGTGAATTCCAAATGAATGAGAAAAACAGGGAAAATAACCACCTTAATAAAAAAAAAGGCTGAAGTAAATGACAGAATAAGAAGGCTAAAGGAAAAGAAAACAATGCTCCGAATCGCGAAAATGGGAAGGCTGCAGAGCAAAGCCTAAGGAAAAAAATAGAATGGAAAAATGGAACAAGGGTTTTGGCAGAGTCAAATATAGGCAATTTAATCAAAGAGGGGCCAAACCAACTTGGTCTACTTGGGTTAAATTCAAGTATTCAGGATCTGAGATATTTGGCAAAACTGATATGGCAAGTAATTGCCAGCCAGTGACAGGAGGAAACATATTCTCAGTAAGTTGAGAATCCTAATCGAGGCGAATAATCACTAGGCTAGTCGTACCTAGACGTAAAGTTGGGTGAGCTTTTTGTTAGAATAGAATTTTAATGTATATAAACTTAGGTTTTTATAATAAAGTCTATAGACAGAAGGCAGGTTTGCTGAATTTTAAAAAAAAAAGCATTAAAAAATTTCAGATTTTAAGCAAAATAGATCAAAAACAATTTTGAAAATAATTTTAATTTTAGGTTACAAAACTCAAAATAATTTTATTACTATATATACTTTAAACTGAACTTAAACTTGAACCAATAATTAAGTTCAAGTTTAGTTTTGGTTTATAAACTTTAAATTTAGCTTAGATTCAAGTTTGAAGATTTGCAAAATTTAAAGTTCAAGTTTAGGTTTATTAAACTTGAACTTAAATCTAATTAAACTGAATCTAAATATAGTATATAGTAATACTACAATAAACTTTGTATATATATATAAAAAAAGTACTGTAAAGTACTATATACAAAACCTGAATCTGTTATATTCTACTGATTTTTAAACCATATAGTAGATCCCAGATATAGTATATGCTTTAAGGTTATATTATAAAATAAAAAAATTTAAAGTACATACACATTTTGTATTTACAATAGGTTTTTAAAAAAAAACAAAAAACTATATTTAATTCAAAATTACTTTATATCGCTACCAGTGATTATTGCTAGTTACACAAATTAACATGTAAATATAAGTATTTTTTTTGTTTTTTGTTTACATAATACCGATTTTTTAGTAATATTGGTTTTGTCTATTTTTTTCAGGTAATGGTCATTTTTACTAAACTTTGCTGAGCCATTTTTTTCTTTGGTGCTTTTAGTGTTTTCGCTTGTATGCATTACTGGTAGTTGTGTCATTCGTACTGGTCTTCGTCATTGGTGCCAATATTAGTGGTGTTGTTTTTTCTTTCATGCTTTCAGAGTTTTCACTTATTTACATACTGATATTTTTTTCTTACAGGTAATGGTTGTTGTGTCGTTCATACTGAGCTTCCTCATAGTGCCGTTGTTAGTAAAGTCTTTTTTTTTTTTTGCGCTTTGTGTTTTTGCTTGTATATATACTACAGTACTGACATTTTTCTTGCAAGTATTGGTTGTTGTGTCATTCATACTAGGTACTGGTATTAGTAGAAGTATTTTTCTTTAATGTATTAAGTGTTTTCGTTTGTGTACATACTAACTAATATTTTTCTTATAGTAACAGTTGTTCGTACTGGGCTTCGTTAGCATTAATAGAACTATTTTTTTCTTTGATGCCTTTAGTACATTACTGACATTTTTTTCAAATAATAGTAGTTATGTTATTTGTACTGGGCTTCGTCATTGGTGCTGGTGTTAGTCGTGTTGTTTTTTTCTTTCATACTTTTAGTGTTTCGCTTATGTATATTCTAACATTTTTTCTTACAGGTAATAGTTGTTGTGTCGTTTGCAGTGTTTAAAATTCAAATTCAAAATTATGTTTTCAAATGAACTAAATTTAAAGTATAAATGTTCTCAAAAAATTTTTAATGTTCTCATTATATAGAATTTTATTTTTTAAATCTATATATATTTTTATTATATAAACCTATTTTGGACTTTTAAATAAGTTATAGACAAAGGCTTTTTGATTTTAATAGTACTTAGAGCATTTAAATTGGTTGAATTGATCATATAATATACTTATTTAACTTTTTGCAACTATAAAACTTTTTTTCAAATATGTAAAAAGAACTAATACAGCCGTCCTCCCATATAATCACACAGTTGGGCACATACCACTCGGGTGATTATAAAAAAGTGTGACTTTACAAAGGTTACCTCTATATAATCACAGCTTATATTAAAAATAAATAATGTGATTTAATAGAAGTAAAAATAAAAATATATTATTTATTTATTAGTAAAAATTATGGACACAACATTTATATGACTTATGGGCACAATACGGCCTAAATTAAGGTTAAAGTGTATTTAGTAATGCCCGATTTTGTTGTGCCTGAAATATTGTGCCTAGAGATGGGTTTCATGCATGCGCATGATTCCTAAATCATACACATGAATGCGCATTAATGCGCATGTTTCTGAATCATGCGCATTTTATCTCATCAAAATTTTAGATAGAAAATTAAATATAAAACAAGTCTAAATAACATTCTAATCTATCTATATACTTCAATTCTGAGTCTGTTCGCTTTAACATTTTTGATTGGTCGTATCCGAAAAATGTAACCTAAATGTTAGAAAACTAACATAAATGCGTAAAATAATTATAACTATTATCATGGTTGAGTAATTATTATAACATTCGAGTAATTATTATAAAATTTTTTAATGCCCTTATTAATGCTCTTAAACAACACAAAGCCATGAAACGTGAAGTTCCAAATTTACCTTTGTTGTTGGATTTCCTCACAAATTTGAAACCGTTTGTATAATGGTCTCAAATTCAAGAATAAGTGCAAGTACAAGAACAAGTGCAAGAACACGACAAATGCTCCGCTATTGATTTAATATATGATTAATAAAAGATTAGTGAATATATTAGCGAATATCAAAAAAAATTTCATTCAACCAAATATTTAGATGATAGATTTCTAGAACTTTTGGGCAGGATTTTTTGCTGCCCAGATTATCTGATTATCAACTAATTTTTTCTCAGTGACTAATAGTTTTATGTTGATCTACCAACCAATAAAATCATGGTTATGTTCAAAAGGTGATTAGTGTGCTAAACTAATATAGCAATATAAGGATTTCTCTTTGCAACACCTATTTAAAAATTGGCATTTAGAAACTTTTTATAGTTAGCTTATACTAATTCAATCCAATCCACTACATATATATTGCAATTACTGGTATAGCGAACATAATAAAAATTACAATAATTCTAATAAAAACTGGCTTGACGGCATGATGAACGGTGACTTGTATTGGCAAATACTTCGCGAAGACCTTGATGTGGATGATCAGGGAACAAGAATTTAATGTTAGGGAGGTAACTTTCCAACAAGAAAGAGCATCTTGTCATACGGCGACCTTGACGGACCGTTTGCTTAAAAGGAATAAGGTTAAATTCTTTGATTGGCCCCAATGCCTAGATCTTAACCCGATCGAAACCCTGTGTACAAAATCGACCATCGGTTGAGGGATCTTTCTGGACAAATTTCGAGTGAGACGGATCTTTGGCAAAAGATTTAAGAGGTCTGGCAGGCGATTAATGTTGAAACCTGCAGAAGGCTAGTTCGTTCAATGCCAGAACGAATTCATGCTGTAATTAGGACTTGGGGCAGGTACACCCGATGGTGAAGGTGGAGAATTTTTAAATAGAAAAAAAATTTTATTTTTATAGAAAAAAATTTTTTTTTGTTTTATAGTCGTGTTGCTGCAAAACGAGCAAAAGTAATACAACACGGCATTTGAAATAAAGCTCGTGGCTGTGAAAAATTTTGTTCATTAAATTTTTTTAGTTTTTTATTGATAAAAACGTTGGTATTAGTGAAATAAATAAAAAAAACTAACCGATATGCCTGAAATTGCGTGAGGCAGTATGATCTAAATAATATTTTTTTTTGTTGCACTACTTTTGATCGCTAGTGTATTAGGTCACACAAAGTTAAATTTTGTTCTAAATAACATGGTGTTCCAAAATTTCAGTCGGTGGGTCAGATTTTTTTTTAATCTACTGTAAGTTAATACGCTCATGTTCACACCCAGAAAATTCTAAATTTTTTTCAGTTTTATCGGGTAAATCAGGTCACAATCGGGTGATACCGAAGAAAAGTAAATATGTAGTAAAAATGGAATAATTGGCACGATTGAAATTCAAAAAAAAAAAGACCATGGGTTATTCAAAACGAAAAATTAACTTTGTGTGGCCTTATACTAAAGTTTTGCAGTGAATTTTTTTGTTTGGTGTAAAAGACAGGTTTGTAAACACGATTATTTTTGTAATTTTGTGTTAACAGATTCTGTAGTTTTATTGGTAAGTTACTGATAGGAGTTTAGGTTTCATAACAATAATCTAAAACACTAATTTCTATTTATACGCTGTACAAACTTTTTTATTTTAATTAAATAATTAAAGTTTAAAAAATATTAATCTTTATATTTTTGACGGAACCCATGGGTAGTTCGAAGGGTGCCCATAGTTTAATGGGCCGGGTATGGGTACTAAGATCTGAGCCCTAGGGTAAGGGTAGGGCTCGGATAGATTGCCAGGTAGGGTAAGGTATCACTAGTACCCGGCCTATCCAGCTCATGCGGAAGCCTAGTAGGTGTGATTATATGGAAGCCATTTTACTATTAAAAGGTATCTATAAATATAAAATTATGTGTGATAGTGATTATAAGCATTTGTGACTATATAGAAGGGGTTTTAATAACAAAAAAATTGGTATCCAAAAACCATGTGATTGTATGGAGTTTGTGATTATATGGGAGGTGACTGTAGGGAGGGACGACTGTAGTTATAAATACTAATAATATTTTGAAAACATTTTATTAGTACAAAATGTTCTCAAATAAGAGATCATTATTTTAAATATTAATGTTCTTAAAAAAAATTTAGTATTCTCATGAGAACATGAGAACATTAAATTTTAAACACTGGTCGTTTGTACTGGGCTTCCTCATGGTACTGTCACTAGTAGTGTCTTTTTTTTTGTGCTTTCAGTGTTTTTATTTGTGTATATACTATAGTACTACTGATAATTTTCTTGCAGATAATAGTTTTTGTATTGTTCGTACTGGGATTGCTATTGGTGCCGGTGTTAGTATAGCCATTTTTTCTTGATGAATTAAGTGTTTTGCTTGTGTACATACTAACTGACATTTTTTTACAGGTAATAGTTGTTTGTATTTGGCTTCATCGATAGTGCTGGCATTAATAGAACCATTTTTTTTTGGTTCTTTTAGTGTTTTCGCCGTGTATATTACTGACATTTTTTTTTCAATTGATGGTAGTTGTGTCATTAGTAATTGGTGCCTGTATTTGTGGTATTGTTTTTTCTTACACTAGGGTTAGGAATAGGTGATAAGGTAGATATTAGGGTTAGGATTTGGTAGAATAGATGATACGATAAGGTAGATGTTAGGGTTAGTTAGGGTTTAGTAGAATAGGTGATAAGGTAGATGTTAGGGTTAGAATTATGGTTAGTATTTGTAGTTAGTGATTAGGATTAGAGTTGCATATAAAATGCTCATGAGCACTTCATGAGCACGATGGGAAGTTTATACAGTAAATCGAAAAAAATATTTGCGAAAATGTGCTCTTATAGAGGTCTAATTATTGTATTAATCGTATCTTGCATATTATTATTATGTGCATATATGAAATTATAAAAAATTGATTAAAATTTATTGGTTGAATTGATCACGTGATGCCGGCGATGATCGCTGCAAGTGATAAATAGCAAATCTCTATTTAATTAATATAAATTTTGTAGTTTGTACCTGGGTCTATTCATAGTAGATCTACTATTTGGAGGATCTTGTATATAGTACTTTACGGTATTAATTTTGCTACTAAAAAATTCTGTATTCATCTTAAGCTTATAAATAAAAAAAAGATATTGAATTTTTGATATAACAAATATAGCAAATGTTTTTTAATTATACCATATTGGTTTTAGTATTATCTGCTCAAATTATTTCTGGATCTTCTTAATTTTTTTAAAATTGTTAATTAATAGTTCACGAATGAACGAGAGCATTTATATATAATTTATATATAAGTTTAAAATCTGGTTTTCTGATCTAGATAAATATAGTTTATTAAAATATAATTGTAAATTATTTTTAAATTATATATATATACTAATATACTATTATTTTATTAAAAAAATTTTTAAATTTTTTTAGAAGAAACCCTATTTATATATATAAGAAAGTTAAAAATTTAGATTTTTATTATAGTATTTTATATAGT
Source organism: Gigaspora rosea (assembly GCA_003550325.1). Lineage (NCBI taxonomy): Eukaryota > Fungi > Glomeromycota > Glomeromycetes > Diversisporales > Gigasporaceae > Gigaspora > Gigaspora rosea. The sequence continues at coordinate 49,819 of QKWP01001031.1, forward strand.
ACACCGAAAAATCAGATTGTTGTTCTATATAAATTTAATATTAAATTGCGTCAACTGCTACTCTTATTCATTTGCGAATTAGCAATTATATACAACTCTATATGATATCATTGTAGTAAAGTAGATTACTATATACTGTATAAAACTACTTATTAAAAAAATTATCTACTAAGAAACAAAAAACTTAACTTAATCTATTACAATAACATTTTAAACTATTAGTTATACAAAAGCTAAATATAAAAATAAATCACAAAAACAAAAAAAAATTGTACAGTTGCCTCTCACTAATCTAATCTCTCTTTAATCTAAATACTATTAAACTCTTTTTAAACTAACCAAAATTTTTTAGAACATTTGTAAATTTTATTATAAAGTTTGGATTAGCTATATATGACTTTTCAAGAACCAATCTTTTTTTAAATTTTTATATAGTAAAAATTAGCAGTCCTAGCATTCAAAATAGAAAAAGTTGACTGTATATATTATTCAAGCACTTCAATATTAACTATATAATAAAAATAGAAAAGAATTAAAGTTAAAACAATTCAAAATAAAAAAAAATTATTCTTTATAAAAAAAAATACAAAATCTACAAAAATTACTTCTGAATTAATCAAAGAAGGTTTTATAGAAACTTATACATAGTAATGAAATTGTTTTGGGTTTTGGAACCCAAAATTAAATTTTTTTTTTTACTTAAACCCAATGCTCTTTTTGATAACCCTTCATTAAACAATGTTTCTTTCCATCTCAGATACACCATTTGGCTTGCCTTGCACTATTCAAATTGATGTTTTGAATTCCTTTCTTGTGGTGTTTCAGTTCTCATCTGATAGAGGTCCAGCTGCTCAAAAAGTTATAGTGATGAAGATTTTATCCAGCTTGTCTTTTCGCTGCCCAAATATGGGTTTACACTGATATTATTTATACTTTTAGCAGAACTAGCTAATCTTCTTCAGTTTGACTTCTGTTGGTATATAATGTTATATAAAAACGCTACTATTAAGTTTATACCTCATTGGACCAATCTTATATCTTATGACTTCAGTTATTTTCAAATCAGGTTCTAACTATCAAATTCAAATTACCACCAAGCAAAATTGAACAAAACCTGAAATTGTTTTTGATCTATTTTATTTAAAACCTGAAATTTTTTGATACTTTTTTTGAATAAACAAAATTATAAGAAATAAATATATAAAAAAAAATTCAATCTATTTTTGTAAACCTGAAATAGGCATTTTCAAAAATCAATTTTAGTAGCATGTATACCTAAACTAAACTATTAAAAAAATTACTTTTTGTTATCAATCAGATTAAACCATATAATATTTTTAAATAGAGAATAGAAATTTGTTGCATCTACAACATGTCGCACCTATAATTCCTACCAATTAAATTGTATGATTTTGTAATCAAAAAATTTTATTTTTTAAAAATTAAAAATTTTACTATAGCACAAAAACCCTTAAATCAACTAGTCCTATATATGAGGCCAAATTTTGGGTTAGGTTAGAAGTTGGATCAAAGCCAATAGAATTGCAGAAAATTTTGCAAATAAAAAAAAAAAAAGAAATACAGTGTAACAAATAAAAAGCTTGGATCTTTTGGATCTTTTAACTTAGTATTGGGTCAGAAGTTGGGTCAGAGCCAATAAAATTGTAGAAAATTTCGAATAAAAATAAAACCTAGTATAAATTATTTTTTATAATTCTGATCAAAATTATAATACCTTGGCCAGCATTATAATAATTTTGGCCAAAATTATAGTGGCCAAATTTTATATTTATTAATAAAAATAGTTAACTTTAAAAATTTTTTTTTATATTAGGCCATATAAAATTAATTTTTTGGCTCTTATAACATAAAAATAAATAATCTAACAGGCCAGACTTTTATTTAAAAATTTTTAAAATTTTTTAAATTATAAAATTTAAATTTTAATTTTAAAAAATAATAACCCGGTATTATAGTATTAAATACTGAAATAAATAAAGTAATAACCTGCTTATTTGGACTTTATTAAAAAATTTTCCACCCAGCTATTAAAACATATAAAAAATTTTTTCAAAAAATTTTCAAAATATGAGCTGGCCGGGTTATAAGAACCAAAAAATTAAGTTTATATGGCCTTAGCCTAGTGATCATACCATTTTTTATTTATAGAAGTAGATTAGTAGTAGGTTAATTATATTATCTAATACTATTATTATTCTCTGGTTTTACTATTAGCCTTATGCTTAAAAAACAGCTCATCTAGTTACTTGAAGCACCTGTCCGTGATCTGCCAAAGTAGAATTAGCTTTACTATTGCTGGAGTTTTATCAAACCCTTCTATCGCTAAATTATTAGCTGAGTTTTATGGCTCATTATAACCATCTCTTTTTTTAAAAACTTCTTCTATCTAGGTTCTGGAAAACAGTTTACTAACTATTATCTACTTAATAGAAACAACAAAAACAAAGTATATGAAAGGGGTATAAAGATATGAAGAAAAGAAAAAAATAAAATGGGAAGAGCTACACAACCTAAACAAAAAACCAAGTAAAAAAGCAACAAAATAAAAAAGCAAAAAAAAAAAAAATGTGGTCTGAAATACATAATAAAAGAAAAAAAAAAAAAGAAAATAGAAGAAAAAAAAAAAGAAAAAGGATATCGTAGAATATTCTACTGGAAAATCTTACAAGTGGTTTTCTCAAAAAAATCTCACATGTTATTCATTGTTTATTTTGTTTTCAAAATTTACTTATGATCTTAATTCCAATATAGTAGGTGTCTTCCCAATTTGAACAGAATAAACATTGTTGATCTTTTGAGGGAGTATGCTGAAAAGCCCACTTGTTGAAATTTCGAGGAAGCTATTAACACCAAGTATTTCGCTTGTAGTTCTTTAAAAAGTGTAGATTTATTTTTTCTTGAAAATTACATACTCACTTATATGCCTCTTTGGATGCCAAACCAAGTACTTTTTCTTGCTGGTAAGTAATAAACTCTAAGCTTGTTAGCAAACAGTCTATGAACTTTGTTTCTAAATGACAAGTAGTTGATAACTAGGATTGGGGCATGGGTAAAAAAATTAGCATACCTTGGTAGGCATGCCTTGGCTTGAGGCATGCCCGAATAAATTATATAATAAAAAATTAACCAATCAAAATCGTTTATAATTATAGTTCAAAAAACCCATAATCAACCAATCACTATTAAGCTTTTCACATGATTTACTATATTGAAAATATACTATTACTATTAAATACAAAAGATTCAACAGAAAAAAAATATATATATGGGGGTGTAAGTAGAAACCAGGCAAATCGATAAATTAGGTTTTTGAGATAACGTGATTTTTGTGTTGTATTACACAAACTCACATAAACAATGATCGACAATCCGAATCCATTCGGCCTTGATCGGCCTTGATTGGAAAGCTTCGTATAACATAATCGTTCCAATTTGTTGTTTATTTCCGATCAAATTAAGATCGGATGATCTATTCCGATCTATTAAAATCGGACAATCAATTTCTGACCAAATTGTTTAAACGCAAATAACTTAAATTTTTATTAATTAATCAAACGTTCATTATTAAGCAAAAAATATTCTCTACAAGTTTTTATATTAGTTAAACGTAAAAACTCAATTTTGAAAAATTTTCGATTTGCCTGGTTTCTACTTACACCCCCCATATATACAGTTAACTCTTTTTATTTTACTATATAAAAATTTGGAAAAGTTCAGTTTTCAAAAAGTTATATATGGCTTATCTGAACTTTATAATGAAATTTACAAATGTTCTAGGAGATTTTGTTCAGTTTAAAGAGAGTTTAATAGTGTTTGATTTAGAGAGGTTTGGATTAGAGAGAGGCAACTATATATTGTAAAATTCTCTAAACACTTAAACTATTTAATTCGAAACACTGTGATTAATAATATTAGATTAATCAAGTAAATAATTTGGTCAATATTTGCAATAATCAAAATTTTTTTATATATTTTGTAAGCTATCTTATATCTATATATTACATTTCTTATATTTTATATTCGAGTATTTTTTGTACTTAGAAGACATAGAAATATGAATCATTATTCCTCAAATACAAATTTAATAGTAAATCTATTAGATATCCATTAAATTTACTTTTAAATTTAATATTCGATGGATAACAGTTTACAACTAATAGAGCAAAATGAAATTATAAAGGTGTTGAGTTCAAATGGATAAAAAAGAGCTTTAAATATTCAGGTGATCTCATAGATTTAGTTAATTGTCAAATATGGTATATAGATATTACAAGTATTAAGAGTTATATGAGTGCATAAAATAAATACATACTGGATTCTTAGTTTAAATTTTTATTATATTTTATAAAATTTAATAGATGTTGTACACAAATTTTAAACCTCTAATTATACTGAACCTTGTACAAAGTAATTATTTGAAAGATTTTTTTTGTTTAATATAAGAATAAAAAATAAAAATTGCTATTGTAGAGTATTTGATTTTTGGCCAATAGGATCAACTGATTGTGTCATGTGACTTGGCATGCCTTTTGCTTTTTGGCATGCTATAGGCTAGGGATACCACAGATCTGCGATAGCATAATATGCACATAATTTAGATTTTACCGCAGAAGTATATGCGACTGCTATATTCGCATATCAAGATGAATTTCACATAATTAATAAAGCATAATCTGTGCATAAAATGGTGGGAATTAAAGATCGAGTAATATCAGGTTTATCAATTTCTCTACCAGTTCCTATTGGACACAGCATTTGATTTTACGAAACATAAATTTTATAAATTATCAGATTTGAAATTTCAAATAACGGTAGAATATTAAGTAATAAATTATATTGTTAAAGTAGTATAAAAATTTAATAAAAAACATATACAGTCGGACCTCCATAAATGCAATCTCCATAAATGCAATACCTCTCTAAATGCACATTTTTTCTATTCTGTAAGATGTTATTAGTGCTAAATGCACGTTCTATATTCTGTAAATGCACGTTCTTTTGAATAACATTTTATATTATACTAACCTCCCTAAAGTATGTAGCCAATCAAATTTTAGTATTTAAGATAGGTTTAGTGTTCCTATGAACCTGAACTGAACTGAATTTAGGTCAAGTTCAGGTTCAGGTTCAGGTTTAGTATTGAACCTGAACCTGAACATTTTTTAAAACATGTTCAGGTTCATGTTTAGTATTGAACTTTTAGAGCTGGTTCAGGTTCAGTTCAGGTTCAGTTCATAAGTTCATGAACATGTTCAGGTTCAGTCTGGTGTTCATATGAACTAGTAATTCTAGGTTTGGGCCAGGTTTGGTTCTGGTCCAGACCAGATTCAAATTCTAAATATTATATAATACTAAACTCAAACTCAATCATAAGTTTAGTCGGGCTAGTCTAAATTTTGCAAACTAGTTTGAATCTGAATAAAAATATATGTATTTTTTGATACTGAACAAGTTTACTTAGAGTAAGAAGTATAAATCAGTTAGTAAAATTTAGAGAATCATAGTATTTTGTATAATTTT
>QKWP01001031.1:70096-103258 GCA_003550325.1 Gigaspora rosea
CTAACTTTCTGGAACTTTGCAAGAAGTAGCGAATATAAGCAAATATAAGCAAATATGAACGAATATAAGCAAATATGAGTGAACATAAGGAATATAATAGTTTATTTTTTTTATTTTTTTTGGTTTCGTTTTTTTTTAAATTTATTTTTTTTTTGTTATTTTTTTTATTATAATATATAATATATGTAATATTTAAAATATAATATATAATAAAAAATAAAATTTTATATTAAATAGCGAAAACTTGTGAATATTGTATATTTAATAATTTAAAATATTATATAATAATAATAATAAATAAAAAAAATTTATAATTAAATTGCGAAAACATGCGAAAACTTGCGAAAACCTGTAAAATGTTCAAAAAGTATGATTATGTGAATATAATAATTATTAATTGATATCACTATCGATAGTAATCAATTAACCGGATATGTATCGATTACTATCACAATCGATAGTAATCGATAGGTGTGTTGATCATCGATATATATCTTACCGGTTAGTAATCGATATATATCAATATATAAAATTTGCCGATGGAAGCTATGGCTTTTCTTGATAAATAGTTGACTGTCTTCCAGAGAGAAATATAGAAAGAACGCTGTTTAATAGTTAACGAATGGGAAAAAGACTGTAGAATCACTCGAGGGCAGAAAAGAAAAGGGACCAAAAAGAGAAGAAAAAAGAAAAGGAAACCAGAAGAGAAAAAGAAAAGAAGTGATAACCCGGATGATAGGGCAGGAGAAGAAGAATCGGTAGTAAAAAATAGAAGGCCGAGACGGAGCTGGACAGAAATTCTAAGTACTACGAAGGAAGAAGTATACGCATGAATTGGACAAGGGGTCCATGCGAGCTGGAATACAAAATAGATGGCAGTTTTGACAGGCGGCAAACCCTGACTGTAGATCTAGATGGTTCTTCTTTATTGAAAGAAAGAAATCTAGAGAGGAAAAGTTTGTTATAGCAGGTCACACTTAGGTATCTCTAAGACAACCGGGTGTGTCACACTTTAGTATTAGTGCCAAAAATGGCAAACTTTGTAAGATAAAATAGTATATTTTAAAATTTACAAAAGTAAAATAAAGTTGTGGCAAGACTGCCGAATTTTAAAAAAAATAAAAAATAAAAACAATAAAATAAAAGTAAATAAATATTTAAGATTCTTTTTTTTTTTAAGATTAATGATTCTTTTTTTTTAATAATTTATAGTTTTTATTATATTTTAACGATTCTTTTTTTTAATAATTTATTTGAATATTTATTTTTTTCTATTTTACTATATTTGTTTTTTTTTATCTATTTAATATACCGCTAATTAGTGTGATAAAAAAAGACCGATAAAGGAAAGTGTTTGTTTTGGAGTGTAGTGGTGGGAAGAGAGGTTTTAAAAAAAGAGAGGCTTTTAGAAGGGAAAGGTTGTTGAGAAAGGGATAGTTCAAGAAAGAAAAAAGAAGGTTGTCAGAAGAAGGGAGGGTTTGTTGGGGAAGAAAAGGTTATCGAGAGAGGTGAAGGTTGTCAGAGAAAGAAAAAGTTGTCAAATAATTGACCTGTCGGTCACTATTATCATGATCCAAGTTAAATATTTGACCCGTTAGGTCCAGTGTTGTTACTAGCCTTAAGTCCAATAAAAAATGATTAGCCCTAGCCCTGGTGGCTAATTGGACATATGGCTAATTGGACAAGTGGCTAATTGACTTTAGTTGTTGTCCACATGTCCAATTGGTTAATTAGCCATATGTTCAATTAGCTCTAGCCCTTATGGCTAATTGGACATATATATATTAAATCAAAATTCTATATTTATAGTACTTATTTAATAAATTATATTAAACATTAATTTAGACAATTATAATAATCAACAATATTCTATATATGTTATAATGAATTTTTTATTATCAGTTTTTTAATCTTACTATAAAACATTTAATTTATAATATTCCAAATTATATATATTTATTTAATTTTATATACTTCTTTTACAGTATTAGATTATTTGTATACTTGATTAGATTTAATCACTATATACTTGAATTTAGCTAGATTGTTTTACTTAACTATTTTTTAATTTGTTGAATTTAACTTAAAAATATATATTTATTATACGAATTTTGTTAAATTAAATTAATATAAGCCAATTTAAAATGTATTTAAGTCAAACAAAATTTTAAATTTAATTAAAAATTTTTGAACCAATAGTTATTTTAAAATCTGCTTTGTACATATTTATAGATTTTACATATAACTTATTATTTTATTGAGTAAATTTATTAATCGCCTCATGCGATGCACCTTATATGCCGCTCTTCCAATCAAATTTCAAGATCAGGTGTAATATTACACGATCAAAAAATTCAAAACAAACGTTCATTTTGTCAAAAATTGTCTATAACTTAAAATTGAGTATATGAAACTACTCTTAGGATTCTAACAAAAAAAATTCCTTGCAAAATTTTACTATAGAACCCCCCTCTCGCCCATACACACAATCTATATCTTACCAACCCTAACCAATGAAAAAAATGGGGTTTTTAATTGTTTTGATTTTTATGTTACATCTGATTTTATGATCTGCAACAGGTGCGACAATATCGCACATGCAATATATAAATTATTTCTATTTTATTATACTGTATATAAATTTTTTTTATTAAATATATTAAGACTAATTGGACTTATAAAGGCTAATTAAAATTTATTAGCCATTTTAGCCTTATGTCCAATTAGCCATGTCCAATTAGCCATGTCCAATTAGCCATGTCCAATTAGCCATGTCCAATTAGCCATGTCCAATAACAATACTGGTTAGGTTACTATTATCTGACTCGGGTCAGACTACTAATTTTAATTAATTATATAAAATAAAATTTATTCGTAATACAATATAAATTTATTTAATTAAAAGATTATATGTACTAATTAATTTGTGTTCGGATCCGGAATAGCAAATTTATTATGTTAATTCGATATATCTAGAGAAAATATATATAGTATTTTGTTCTGAATATTTTAGTTTGGATTATCAAGAGTCCGTTATATAGAGGGCCGGATTAGAGAAAAGCAACTATATATTAGATATATAAAATAAAACAAAACCTTAGCGATCTTGTGATCCTGTAATTGGATTTTGATAATTTTGGGCTTGTTAGAATTGTCTCATTGAGATGATCATTTTGGTAGTAAAATTGTCCAAAACGGACCAGTAGATTAAAGGTTATTTAATATTAAAAATTATATATATTATATATATTTTATTTAATATTAAGTAACCTTTGATCTACTGATTTGTTTTGGGCAATTTTACTACCAAACTAATCGTCTTAATGAGATGATTCTAACAAGCCCAAAATCATCGAAATCCAATCACAGAGTTACGAGATCGCTAAGGTTTTGTTTATTTTATATATATATCTTAAAATTTTATTTTAAAACATATATAAAACTAGCATATATCTGTCGTTGCTCCAGAATTAAGTATTATTAATTTATAAATAGGTATCACTATATAATATATTCAAATTTTATTTAATTTATAAAAAGTATTACTGACTTCCTTCTCTATAATTATGCAGTCTGTATCACACAAATTGTGTGATTGTATGAAGGTTTTTATTATGATGTGATTATAAAGAGATATTTTTATAATTTTATTAGTAAAGTAGTTGCAGACTTTGGTGTGATTATAAAAAGGCTTTACTATGATGTGATTATATAGGAGGTGACTATATAGGAGGAAGACAGTAATTGTAAATATAAAATTTTTATAGATATAAAGCAAGATATTTATTATATTTTAATTGTTTGTATATGTTATATACTGTACTTTAGTTAAAATTATTATATTATTACAAAAGTAAGTTTCTACAGTAGTTAATGTTTTTTGACTTTGAAAAATTATTTTAAACATGTTTTTTAGTTTTGCTTATTTATGAAAAATATGTAAAGAATTAAAATTTAAAGTTACAAATTATAAAAAATAAATAAATAATATAGTACAAAAAAGAGTTAAGTTTTTTAATAAAATAGGTAATTTTGTGCATTAGTTTTTTTTAGCTATATTTTATTTATGAATAATATAAAAAATGTGGTTTTATGTATCTACCATAAAATCACCAGATCAGGTGTTACGATCTGGATAGAGTATTGCACCAATTTAGCATTGATCGTGTACATATAGTGATTAAAGTCAAATGTATAAACTAATAAACATAGTTACAGGTAATAGGGATCTCTTTATTAATATAAATTAATATGCAGGAATATTACAAATAAATACTCTATCAATAATCGTTAACAAACATTCTTTCCTCCCTCATTGCTAAAACTAAACCCTTAGGGAAGTAACAAAAATCAGGTGATTTTCTAGGGGGGGTCAAAAAAAGTTAAAATTATATATAAGAACCTAACTATATGTATATTAAAAAATAGGAGGGAAGGGTAGGCCTCTGATAAAAAATAATTAGGTGATTAATGACACTGCCCTTATATATTTTAATTTATATGAGGCTTTCGTTTAGAGTTTTAATTACTTGATTGAAGCTTTAATTACTCAGTTTTAATCACTCAATTGGTGTTTTCAAGCAACACGCTTGATGTGATTAGCTAGTAATTGGTGTTATTAATTAGACCATTTTTTGAAAACTGATAATTAGGATATTGAAGACTGATAGCATGGATGATAATATGATTGAAATCGGCTCACGTATCTTCTTTAATTTAATTAATTTATGATTGTGTTGTTGCTCAAATATTATGATTAATTAAAATATTGATCGAAATTGGTGCTTGAGCAAACATGTTTATTATTATTATTTAGCAATTATAGTTTTTACAAATTGAAATAAAAATAAAAAATAAAAAAGATGATTGAAATCTGTTCATGTATTTTCTTTAATGTAATTAATTTAAGATTGTGTTGTTGCTCAAATATTACGATTAATTAAGGGTAGAGTTCAACGTTGATCATTTTCATATAAAATTGATATACGAAAAAAATTTACATAGGTATTACAAAAACGCTACATATAAAAATTTTTTAAATTGCAATCAATTTTAATCAAAAATTGGTAGCGCATAGATCAAATCCTTCCTTTTATAGTAGTGAAACTTTAAACGCTTGTACTATTTTAAAAAACCTATATTTATATATCATAATAAAGTTCTCTGTGGTGACCCCAAATTCTCTGTGGCAACACAAAATTGATGATATAATTTTTGTAACCAATTTGTAATACCCGATCTTTAAACATGTGTTTCTCTGTGAGGATTTAACCAATTTTAATAATTTTACTACCGTTAGAATCAGAAAAACCTATTCTATAATTTTTTTTAGAAATTAAAGTAGTTTACTTAATATTATATTTTTTAATTTTAAAAAGAAAAAAATTTTACCATTTGTTTTATATATAATTTGCAAATAGTGTACTCTACCCTTAAAATCTTGATCGAAATTAGTGCTTTAGCAAACATGTTTATTATTAACATTGTAATAGAGAGTACCTACAAAAACTGCAGATGACTTCTGAAGATTGCTGGGAAGGAACTGGCCAATTAATGGAAATATTCTTTATTATACGAAGTTATATAATCGAAAGATATAAAAATAACGAAAGAAAAAAGAATCGAACTAATTTTACAGGGGCGCTATTCCGAAATCTGTACATGAATTTTGACACCAACGATAAAATTTTACCACTAGCAATGATGAAATCTCAAAGGTGAAACCAATGACAAAGTTCAAACACCAATAATAATAGCAAATTTCACTACCAGCAATGCCAAAATCAATGACAGTACCAAAAACAAAATTTACCAATAGCAATAGCGAAATCTACTGCCAACAACAGTCAGCTAATGGCGATATGACAGCAAGGGTGTTATTAATGATACAAACTACCTGGAAGGGCTATACGAATGATACAATTCAACACCTGCAAAAAACCACAACAAATTATAGTAAACCTAGAAAAACATAAAGTATTAGTAATGGTTATTTGTACATGAAATAGGCAAAAAAAAAATACTTAGCATTTAGTAATTATTAATCAGTTTAGTGATACTGTTTCAGTATATCTAGTAAATAAATTATAAGTGTTATTAAATTTATTATTAAATAGTGTAAATTATAAGCTTAAACAAAAAGTATTTTTACACTACCAGTTAATTGTCATATTATCTAATTCGTGAAATGAACACACAAGAAGAAAAAGAGTGGTCATAAAAATCTGAATTTGAATCAAAAAGGCCTTGCCTTGGCAACCAATCAGCAACCGATTCGATCTCAAGCTAGATACTGTGAGTTTTTATTCGCTCATAATGAATGCGAAGTCATCTATCTATATATATTTAAGATAAATTGTCATATATTGAACTTAATTTTAGAATTTCCTACTATTAATATGAGAAAAATATAGTAAGTATTGATTAAAAAAATAACATTTACAATTCAAAAAATAATAATTATATTTATCTGTTCAATATGAAAGTCTTTATACAAAAAAACATAAATAAGTACTAATAGTAAAAATAAAATACCAAATACATGTAGATATACTAAGCCCTGGTTATGTCAATCAAGCAGTGAAGTAAAATTTTTTTAATGTCTAATAGTTAGTTATCTGTTATATAGTATAATTGGTAATGTAAAATTTTTGGTAGAGCACTAAGTAAATTTTAACAAAACAAACAAAATTTCAAGATCGTGGTATGTTAAAATAAGGCATGATGTGACACAATTTAAGGTTAGTATTGTTAGATATAAACAACCAATCGGATTATAGTTTTGTCTCATATTGTTTGTCTTCTAAGTGTTTATCTCATCATACCGATACTGTTTATCTACACTATTCTATATTATATATTGATAATACAAAACCTTAGCGATCTCATGACTCTGTGATTGGATTTTGATAATTTTGGGCTTGTTAGAATCGTCTCATTGAGACGATCATTTTGGTAGTAAAATCATCCAAAACGGACCAGTAGATCAAAGGTTACTTAATATTAAATAAAATATATATAATATATATAATTTTTTAATATTAAATAACCTTCGATCTCTAGCGATGGGAGCCGCTTGGGTCCAAGTCAATGAAAATGAAACCCAACTCCTTGAACAAGGCGTGTATAGAACCAGAAACTGGCCATCTTCAACGAAGCCGGAACTACTAGCAATTCTAATGGCCCTTTACACGGTTTCGGAAAAGAAGATAGTAAAAATTTTCACAGATAGCGAGTCGGCAATAGCAGGAATCCAAAAGGGATGGAATAGTCAAACGAACAAGTGGTGGACCAAACAAAAAAATAGTTTAATTATATCTAGAATTGTAGAATTAATGAGCATTAAGGATTTAGAGGTAGAACTAAATAAAATAAAAGGGCATAGTGGAAATAAATGGAATGATATGGCAGACAGTATTGCAAAGAGGGGTGCTCTGGACAATATTGTTCCTATAGTCGACTTTCAGGAGGTCACGAGTCTCAGAGTATCAATTATGTGGATGAACTACCTAATAGATAGCCCATAAGGAAAATGCTCCAAATTATCGAAGAAGTCTCAATAGGAATAGACTGGTTGTACTCTAGTCAGATCCAAGGCCTAGAAACTAATCTTGCAAGTACCAACTTCCTGTGGCCAAACTTATGGAACCGCCTCAAGACACTATCAGGAGTAAGGTGCACAACACTCGCAAAAAGCAAAAAGATGAGTACAGTAATAAAATGCATTCACAACAACCTTCCTGTTCTGGCCGTATTGAACAAGAGAAAACCAAATTTGTACGAAAGTGCTTGGTGCGTAACTTGTGACGACCAAATAGTGGAAACACAAGCCCACCTTGGCGCCTGCAAGGGCCACGAAGAAAAGTGGCAAGAAATCGAGTCACAAGTTTCTCAAATACTTTGGAACTCTCTGGAACAGGACTTACAGAAAAAAATCTCCATGATTAAGCTAACCAATTGGCTATACGGTAAAACGCAAGAACAGAAAGAAGTAATTAGAGAAGAAATCATCAGAAATCTGACGAGAAAGAAGACAGAACAAACTCTTCTAGAAGTGTGCAAGGAAAAGAATACTGTGCAGCAGCTACTTACCTTGTGGCTAGATCTATCATGGAGCCTTTTCTACGAAAACATTTGGAAACCAAGATATGAAACAGTTATCGCTTGGGAAAGAAGTATAGGTATAGGGAAAAAGGCCAAATGGGAGTCCAAAACAAATTCCAAAGCGGCAAGAAGCAGAAATACACTCAAGGAAAGAAGTGGGAAATTAGAAGGAAAGGGAGCACCCTCTAGTAATATGTCTAGCCAGAAGGAAAAGAGGAGGGAAATGAACCAACTACGGGTAGAATCATTAGAAAAATATATCATCGAAGGGGCAAGACCCTTTTGGTTAAAAAAATAGGCTGTTTGACATAGCCCCTAGTCAAACTCACGTGAGACTAGTGCGGCAGGTTGCACTTGATTTTTCTTTGAGAAAATGAAGTGATGTCGGACTTAGTAATAGAAAGTAGCATTATATGTATATATAACTTAAATTCTAATAAAATGTAGGCAAAACTGCCTAAGTTAAAAAAAAAAAACCTTTGATCTACTGGTCCGTTTTGGACGATTTTACTACCAAAATGATCATCTCAATGAGACGATTCTAACAAGCCCAAAACCATCGAAATCCAATCATAGGGTCACAAGATCGCTAAGGTTTTGTTTTATTTTATATATATATCTTAAATTTTATTTTAAGACATATATAAAATAATACAAAACCTTAACGATCTTGTGACCCTGTGATTGGATTTCGATGATTTTGGGCTTGTTAGAATCGTCTCATTGAGACGATCATCTTGGTAGTAAAATCATCCAAAACGGACCAGTAGATCAAAAGTTACTTAATATTAAATAATATATATATTATATATATTATGATTTAATTGATAATTCGCGAGTAAATGTTGCTATCGAATACATAGTAGGGCAAACACCCTGGAGTTTTCTTGTCAAAAGATGTGGAAGTTTTTATGGAAACATACTTTTGTTTATTTATACTATTCTACAAAACGTAAAACTTACGCTCTTTACAAGTTTTGGTTCTTCGCTACTTCTTTTTGGTTTTTTTTTTCTGAAATTTCGCCAAAAAGTGGGAAATCTGGCTTACCTCCTCCAAATGATCGGCATTGTTTACTCATTCCAAATTGGGATTATGTCTACCTAATTAATTCGGAAGTGAGACACACGCTTGTTCGCAATCCACGGAGCTACGGTGCATGTAACGTGACTTTTGGAGTACATCGATATCGAAATTTCGATCCTTATTAGAGTTAGACATAGTTTTTCTTTTTTCTTTTCTTTCCCTTAATGTATATATAGTGCTTCGACAGAGGTCTCTGTGCAGCATTATATTATTTTTATAGAAGTCGCTACTGGTACTTGAGTAGTGCATTTTCTTTGTTCTGTTTGTTTAACCCTTTATGTTAGTTCCGCTTTGGTTAGACTTTTTTTTCTGTTCATTTCATTTTGGAATCTTTATGTTGTACTCATTATTTGGTTTTTCGTTTAGGATTGCGTTTACTTTCCCCTCTTTTTCTTTCTTTTAGATTTCTTGTTATTTTTCTTTCTTTTTTTTTCTTAACGATGGAGTTAAGGTTTTTTTTTAGCCCATGGTAATTACGAGGTGGAATGAATTAGAAGAGGATTTCTGCTTAGGCGGGCTGACATAGCCTTCTGGTTTCGTAAATGTTTACGGGCTGGTGCGGCAGATCGCATTTGATCTATATTTGATAGATAGGATGATGTCGAACTTAGAGATTGGGTTTTGTGGTTTTGTTACAAAATCATTATATATTGCCTTAATAAAGTTCTGGCGAAACTGCCTAAATAAAAAAAAAAAATTCGTGAGTAAATGAGAACTTAATACTGGGAGAATTTTTATAATAAAACATAGTAAAAAAATGCTAAGTCGGAATCATGATTTCTATAGTATTAAAAAAATTTTAACCTTAAATTGCTTATAACTTTTTATCTATTCAGCTAATTTTACAAATCTTCTATCATTAGAATCACAAAAACTAGTTCTACAACTTTCATTAGAAGCTCACAGAATATTAGCTTAATAAAAAATTAACTTTAATTAGTCAGGAATGCTAATTTTGATATTTTATATGTGTCGCTCTTGATTTTATTAATACAAATTCTCATTTATTCGCGGATCATCAATTAATATATTATATATATATATCATATATTATATATAGACGTGATCACCCTCCCTGACCATGTATCCATGTTAAAAATCACGTAATTTCTGGCACGCCCCTAACATAAAATAAAAATTTAGACCCGGCCACCCGGATTTTTATTTTTTTTTAAAAAAAAATTTTTAGCAATAAAATTCTAAAAAAGTGATCCACAAGGTTTTTGATAAGCTAATCCTTTATATAACTAAGTAAATAGATTCTTTGGTTCTTTATGGTCCTAATGGTGGCAAGGCATTAAACTTAGCCTTAAGACCTGGAGATATGACCTTCTGAATTTAGGCAATAATCTAAAAACTAGTGTAATAAGTTGCATATTCATGCAACCCATCTTATTTGTTTTTTAATTATTATTAGCATTAAAAACTCTATTACAGATTTATAATCTATTTGTAGTATACACAAATATGAAGTTAAATTTGAATACCAATATATATGGTTAAGTTGATTGCATTAGAATTATCATCATTCTTTAATGCAAAAAATTCTGTTATAAATCTATTCAATAGAAAAGAGAAATATATTTTTAGGTCCATAGGTTTTTAAAAGCTATGTTAAGTCACATTTTTACATTTTTGATCATAACAATGGTCATTGCGGTCTCTACTCAGAACAATTTGAGTTCGACTAATTCTGCTAGTAAAGATGTAAAAACATGACTTAGCATGGTTTTTTTAAAACTTTTAACTGGATCTAAAAAATAGATTTCTCTCTTTTCTATTGAACAGCTATATTTGATGGTCGAGTTAGTATTAGTACATAAAAAATTTTGTACAAATTATTCGTTATTTTGGTGACCACAATATGTCAAAGTTAGTTGTTGCAAATATTTATACTATGATGATAAATTCTGTTACAGAACTTACATGTTACGTATTCTGTTACTATAGTATGTGGTTAAGATCTGGTTAGTCTGCATTAAAATTTTCCAAGCACGTGTGGTGCAGCGCAGGCCCAGTACGATCAGCCTATGTAAGCTCAAAAATAAATTTATTAGAAATATAAATTAAGTCGATGTTACAAAACTGCTTAGTCAATTAATGTTAAAATATCGCACATTTTGAATATTTTGAGGCATTCCGTTGCCCAACTCTTAAAAATATCGCACATTTTGAACATTCTGAGCCATTCCGTATGATACACATGCTGCGCATCATGACTAGCACATGTTAACGTATATTAAATCATAATAAAAGTAAGCATGATGAGCCTGGCACAATTGACCATTAACTCTGAATTAGATTTATGATAAATTTTTATGCTTTCCCACGCCAGATTTAAAGCGGTAATTGCTGTATATTTCTATTGGCTAATTTTTTTAAAAAAATTGAAATTTAGATTCTTGATTTTTAGACCCGGCCGGGTTAATGTAATCCAAGAAATTAATTTTGTATGGCCTAATATAAAAAATTTTTTGAAATTTAAAGTTTTTAGATTTGGCTAGATTATTAAGACCAAAAATTTAAATACAACTATAATAATAATTCTTATTTCAAATATTACTAATAAATATTTTAGAAAAATAAACTGTAATCGAATTTATAGCAGTTTTCTAAACAAATTTAAAAAACCTAAATCGATAGCACTTGAATTAATCGGATGATGTGTAGATTGTAAACATTTATAAATAAGCATTAATTAATATAGTTAAAGAGAGTGTGAGCATACATTTATTAAGTACGCCTCAGAAAGGAGATGAATTTTATGATTTTATATTTCATGTCTAGAGCTAGAATTAATTAATATTTTTGTCAATTTTGACGTAAAAAATCTGGAAAGTTAGAACTAAGCCTGTAGAGCGCACGTTATTTTGAAACCATGCGTTATTTTCAGGAAATATAAAATTTTAAAGTAACCATTATTTTTATTATATGAAAAAAATATATATATGATTTTATTTATTTCAATAAAAAGAAAGATAAAATTATAATGATAACAATTAAACAGATTTAGATTTTACATTTAACAATAAACATTTAAGCATCAGTGGAAGGTTGAAGATTTAATTCATCTTTTGCAACTTTCTCATTCTGTATCGTAATTAATACTTCAACTACTTTATCAATATTTCCAGAATATTTTTCTAAAAGTTCGATATTTTTTGCATCATCTTCCCAGAAACCCATTGAATGAAGAATTTTTAATTTTTCGTTCAACGCTTCATCATCAAGTCTTTGATTATTTTGTTGCCTTTGTCCAACAAAAGGATAATTAGAAGAATTAAAAACATCTTGACCTACTCTTCGTATCCATGGTTCAATATTTTGTGAAAAAAACTGACGTGAATTATTAGAATTTTGATTTTGTTGTTGAAATTCATTAAAATGAGATTTAAACCATCGATCCCACATATCAATATCGACAGGAATATTTTGTAAAATTTGATCCATAATAGTATTTGCTTGTTCAACGAGTTGAGGATTTTTATCCAATACAGGTCGTACCTGTTCAAGTAAAGTTTGGAATCGTTGAGCTAAATCGATGAAGGGAGCTTTGGTTTCTTCCTCATTTGATTTTTGCTGATCTGTTGAACTAGGTTCTAAGGGAATAT
This sequence comes from Gigaspora rosea, assembly GCA_003550325.1. NCBI lineage: Eukaryota > Fungi > Glomeromycota > Glomeromycetes > Diversisporales > Gigasporaceae > Gigaspora > Gigaspora rosea. The sequence goes on from QKWP01001031.1 coordinate 82,895, forward strand.
CTTCTTCAGCGGCTTTTTGCTTACCTTTTGAGATAGAAGGAATGATTGGAGTAAAAAGTAGATCCTCAGATTCATCTGTCACCATTACATGACGAGATAATGGTTCAGCAGGAGTTTGGGAAGTAATATTATCATTATTAAATTGTTGAGAATCTTCAGTAGAGAGAGGAACGATAATGAACTTTAAAGGAGTATTAGAATGATGATTGGATAAAATATCTTGAACTTCCAAATCAGTTGATAAGGTAATAACGTCGCCATCTTCATCAGTATATGAGAGAGAAAAAGATAAAGTAGGAGGTAAGGAAAACAAAGTACGAAGGTGGGATTCAAGTTCAGCCCAAGTTGCTGTTTCAGCAATAGAGAAACGACGCATAGTCGACTGATAAGTTGCTTTGATAATTGGCATTATTTTTTTTTTTTCTTTTTTAAATGTGAATATTTTTTTTGCAAGAATTTATCAGGAATTTGATTTTATTAGAATAAACCAGATTTGAAAGTTTTTAAAATTTTGAATAACGCCACTATCGATCTTTTTATATACAAAATTTCCAATTATGTATACGTAATAACTGCTTACGTATTAATACTAACGTACGTACGATTTACAAACATACGTATGAACATACGTACGCACGCACAATACAGTATGTACAGTACGTACAGTACATATGAAACGATGTTGAAAGTTGTACAATATCGATATCATTATAAATTATATAAATAAATAAATTTCTTAAAAGAGAATCCAAACATTGTTTACCGATTGTGTGTAATTTGATTTGCGTAAAGCATTCGTAAACGTAATCGAATAAACGTAGAAAGTATACATAAGATTACATACGCAATTACGAATGACTTTGACAATGGAGATCCTGGATTTATGGTGATTTTTCTAGAAAAGAAAAAAGCAATTATTTTTCTTTAAGCACTGCAATTATATTTTCCATTTATATTTAATTTTTAACACGAAACAAAAGCTTTCGAGCAAGTTATAAAAGAAACCGGAACTCTGCCTTCTGGCGGAATCGAACCGCCGACCTTCTGCTAACGGATTAACCTACTAGGCAGACGCTCTGCCAACTGAGCCAAGAAGGCTAATTCTTTAGATGAAGCGAAAATTATATTAATTCGAAAATGCACGTGATTATTGTCTTTCTCATAATATGATAAATTCATGACTCTACAAACGATTTATTTTATTATATTTATGTTTATTATTTAGGAAATAATTTTCTTTTTCACACGATTAATTACCGATGATTAAGAATTCTCTCATTAACGTTAAGGAGTATGTATACCAGCATTACAGCATTAAGTTTGTGAAAATATTAACCTTTTTTAATGCGATATTGAATGATTATCCAAGGTCATGTGTAATCTAGCATAATTTGGGCAATCGTCTTTAACACCACCATTAGGCAAGACTATATAGTACCCTAGCCATGGCGAAAAAAGTTACGGTCATTGTGAGATTCTACTCGAACTATCACGTTGGGTCAAAATCCCGACAACCAAAAAAAGCTTTCCTTGAGCAACTTTACTATAAAATCAACTAAACCCAAACCCTAACTTAGGCACTCACCCTAACTCTAACCTAGGCACTCACCTAACCCTAACCTAACTTAATAAATTTAATAATTTTTTTGTTGTTGGGATTATGATCTGTCGGGATTCCGTTTGTCGGGATTTGACCAGCACCCGTTCTGACGATCCTTGATAATAACATTATATAATTTTTTCCAAATTTGAGCAGGATATCTCAGTAACTACCTATCAAAAATCATGAAAATTTTTTTTATCTCATTGTATGAATCTATAGAATTAAATAAAAAAAAATTCATATGTAGTTATCGAGATATCATCGTCCAAAATTTAAAAAAAAATTTAGCCATGACCAAGTCTTTGAACGATGATATTAACCTACATTTGATGAAACTTTTTTATTTTAATTTTATAGATTCATAGAATTAAAACAAAATTTTTTATCGATGCTAGGCGGATAGTTATTGAGATATTCCGTTTAAAACTTAAAAAAATTTTGACCACGATTAAGTTCTTTTTATCCAATCAGGACATGATAGTTCGAGTAGAATTTCACAACGACCGTAACTTTTTTTCGCCATGGCTAGGGTATAAAAGACTATAGGGCTATTGGTTTATTAACCAATTGTTAATATCATCATATAATTATATGTACAGTATATATTAGATGTATTTTAGTTCAGATTGGTTTATTGGGTCTATTGTATTGGTCTTAAGTTCAAGCAAAAGACCTGATGTTCGCCTTAAAGTTCACAGGCAAGAAAAAAAACATTAAAAAAAATAAAAACATCAATTATTTAGACTGCCAATTAATATGTGTCCTCAACCATTTTGTCAACGTTTCGTACGTTTTTATCCGACTTTTTCGCGTTTTTATCCAAACATTCGTAAATTTCCGCACGACTTTTTCATTTGGATGCTTCATATTGGAGTTGTCCATTTTGACAACTTTAGAATCAATTATATAATAATAATAATAATTATAATACGGTAATAATAATAATAATTAATAATAATAATAATAATAATAATAATAATAATAATAATAATAATAATAATAATAATAATAATAATAATAATAATAATAATAATAATAATAATAATAATAATAATAATAATAATAATAATAATAATAATAATAATAATAATAATAATAATAATAATAATAATACTGTAATAATTAGGGTTGTTAATAGAGTACTCCAGACACTAATAAAACATATAACCCACTTCTGGAGTGCTCCGGAGTGAGTTATATGTTTTATTATTGACTGGAGTGCTCCATTAACAACCCTAGTAATAAATAATAATAATAATAATAATAATAACAAATCCTTATTAACAAAGTGGACGAAATAGCTGTTTACAAATTTAACACTCGGTTTTTCTAAAAAACCAAGGCTTTACGCGTATTATTATGATTTCGAAACCAGCTAGGATTGAAATTGGCAACTCAACCTCAACCAATTAATTAGAAAATTTTATTTCAACTAATCGTTTATATAACAAACTGATAGTAACAGTCACTGCAAATCTTATGCAAGAGCGAAAATCACTTATGAAACTGCTTTTGTATCTTAAAGAAAAAAATCCCTTACAAAATTTGATTATAAACTATACCCTACATTGTTCTTAATCCCGATCCTCACCAATGACCCTCAACGTTAGTGTGTTAATTCTTACAGAACATTCATTGAACTGTTTCATCTTCTTGATTTTGAATTTCATCCGTGATTGTAATAGTCTGTTTATCAATATCAGTTGTACCGGTAACTTCTACATTTATAACAAGATCGAGATCGATCCACTTCGGTAAAAGTTGAATCAATTCATTGTGGTTGTTCTCAAGCATCTTACTCTATTTTTGGTTCTACGTATTCTAAGGCTCTGATAATCGATCTCTAAATGTGAATTCTGATGATCGAGATGTTCAACCTTTTCGATTAATTGAAGTGACCTTTATCGTTATCATTATAAATTTAAACCAATTAGATGATTGTCAATGCCTAAGATGCATATCCGAACTTTCGGATTCTGAAAAACCAGAATGTATGTCGTTGGTGTCGTTTCGTCCATTTTGCTTCTTTCGCTTTAGTTTTTTTTATCTTCCATTTCTTTTTTTTTTTTTTGATACTAACTATTACTTGTTTTTTCTTTTCTAGTTCTTCAGGTAACGGTTCCGGTGCTTTTCGTCGTTGGTGTACGTCATCCATTTCGGTACGTCTTTCGCTTCTTTCGCTTTAGTACTTTTTTTTTCTTCCATTTCATTTGCACTTGGTGCTAACTTTCACTTTTCTCTTTTGGGTCTTTTGACACCATTAGACATATAAAAAACTATCATATATTTGTCTAATGACTTTTTTCCGTGATGATCACCACTGGTTATAATTAGAAACATTCTAATCATTTAGTCGGAATTACCAGTGTGGATTACAGCTAATCACACATTCTCTTGAACACAAACATTAAAATGAACGGAATTAACTTTATACTCATCCTGGTAATTTATTGAACGATTAAATGATTACAGTTAATCATACATTTTCTTGAAAAACAAACGTTAAAGCGAAAGATTAAACTTCATACTCATGTTGGTAAATTATTGAATGATTAAATGACCACGATTAATCAAACATCAGGATCGTTAAAGTGAACGGAAATAAACTTCATCCACGCTGTTAATTTACTGATGATTATCCCTTAAACTGTATTCGGGCAAATTTGCCCCGAATTTCTGATACCCCAAAGATCTACTAATTATACCCCCCTTATAGTTTGTACCACAATGAATGTATATATGTGTACAATACATAAATTGATGTAATATGACGTAAAGTTTAATACGGAAGAATAAATTAACTTCTTAAATGTATGTTCATTACATGTAAAAATTGATATTTTTGATTTCTAATCAATTTTCTTGTATCAAACTAAAAAAATGTCTCGCGCTACTGCTAGCACCAGTAATATTATTGATGACAATGCTTCTGAAGATGAATTCATTATTTTTGATAACCATGATTCCTCAGATTCACAATACTTTGTTAATTTTGTACGCAACAAACATAAAGAGACAATTATTGATCATATGATTGATAATGATGATATGGACGAAGAAGATTTATTTGTAATACAAGAAGAGAATAGTACTACGGATTCTGAGTATGAACCAAGTTCAGAAACAACTCATAAGCGAAGTAAAAAAAGTAGGGAGGGAGGGAGGGCAAAAAATGCCAACAAACGAACAAAAAAAGGCAAAGAAATTGAATCAAATAAAATACCAACTCTTCCGAAACCACCAATATTTGAGACTATGAAAAATATTTATGAACTTCACAAAGGTTATATAACACTACCGCCTGAAATAGAACGTGGTACTATTAGTCCACTTATATTGTTCCATCTATTTTTTTCAGACTATTATCTAAAAATGATTGTTAATCATACTAATGAATATGAAAAAATTAAACGAGTAGAAGGGTCTAAAGGTGGTCGGGTTTGGACATTATTAACATTAAAAGAATTAAAATTTTGGATTTCTTTGGTAATTTATATGGGAATTCATAAGATTTATTATAACTTGAAGTCAATTAATACAAAAAAATATATCAAAATCACCCCCAAAATCTAAGCGAATTGCTTATGTTACTCAAAATTTTAATCTACCTGTAAGCCGTTTTTCACCAGGAAATCATTTAGTTGAATGGAGAAAAAAAAGAGAATCATGCTTGTATTGTCGTTATTTAATGAAAAATAATCAAAAAAATAATAACAAAAATAACAAAAAAAAGTAGTGCCATTTCTCAACCTCAATTTTGTTGCATTAAATGTAATATACCATTATGTTGTTCTAAGGCAAGGCCTAATTGTTTTAAAGATTTTCATAGCAAAAAATAAATAAAGTTATTAAATATTGGTTTTTAATTAGTTTTTTAATCAATTACCAGTATTAATTATAATTTTTTATAATATTAATAATATAAAAATTAGTTTATAAAATTCGGGGCAAATTTGCCCCGAATTTGTCTACAGTTTAAGGGATGGTTAATCACAAATTCTCTTGAATCACAATCGTTAAAGTGGATGGAATTGAAAGATTATTGCGGTTTGCAAATTTGCAGATCATAAAAAAAACTAATATTTATATAAAGACTTACGTATATATATAACTTATATATATTTATGGTATATATGTATTTTTTTTTAATAATAAAAAAAAAAACTTTTCTAATACAAAGTATCTTTTTTGTGCAACTTTAACATCTAAAACTTATTGAAATTTCATGATTCTTTCAGTAATAAACAAATTAATTTGCAAAAATCATGTAATAATAATTCTTATAAGATTGAATTTGGTACAACTCTTAAATTTCTTTTCCTCATAATAGTAAATTTTATCGGCCTAAAAAAGAAATACAAACAATACTCAAATTCTTTGCAAAATGATAAATGCACAAATAATATTTTGAAAAAGTTAAGTTACAAAAATTAATGAATCTACATCTACAAAAATGTTAGTCAAATATGTATATTACAAAATGATGAATACGCAATTTAAAAGTCTAAAAGAAATCGGAAATCAGAATCAGAAATCATCGATCTTTTTTTTGATCAGCAAATTTCACATATACATTCACTTGAAATTAAAGTGAAAACTTTACAAATCGGCGGATTTTCCTTTTTGCTGACCCCCAAATCTAATAAAATTAGCAGTAACGATCCCCGATTAATTATTGTCGTAGATCATAATTTAAAATGAAATCTACATTTTCTACTTAATCTGCTAGCCTTCTAAAACCCACTTTATTATAATTTTTTTAAAACTAACCCTAACCCTAAACCCCTAACCCTAAAAAATGCACCCCAAAAAAATTTAGTTTCGAGATTTTATCTGTTATACTATAATTTCTGGATTTCATTACTGCCACAATTATTACGTTATAGTCAATCGTCCCACAAGAACCCTAAAAATCAAAAATTATTTATAAAAACTCATGTCTAACTGATTAACCTACCCTTTAACTGATTACTTTTTTTTTAAATAGATATAAACTTTCATTAAACTACTGTATTATACTGTAATCACTTAATCGTTCAATAAATTATTAGAATGAGTACGAAGTAGGGATATTAGGTTATTACCCGGGTCAGAAAATAGTGACCCGGGTTTGACCCGGGTTAAGAAATATTGACCCGGATCAACAAATCGGGTGGACCCCAAATTCAAAATGACAAAAAAAAAAAACAAAAACGAAAATTTCAGATAATAAATGCTGAAAATGTTTATTGATTTGTACGTATATTTAGATTTTTAAAGCCGATTACAATAATTATAAAATAAGCCATTAGCATCCAGATGCGCTGTTATTGGATCCAGTAACGGATTTATTTTTCTTTTTCTTTATAACAAATAAATCACAGCTTAATCAGCCTAATTGGCGTATAAATAGCACTTATACGACCTACATTTATCACTAAAAAACAAACAAAATAATGTAAATAATATATTCTATTTCAGAAAATTTTAATTTAAGATGAACTTATACGTATAATGTTCCTGGTTTTAGCGCGACTGCGTCGCGCAGCTACCCTAATTTTATTTTTATGTCAATTGTAATCGAATACATATATTATAGTTTATTGTCCGGAACTATCTGTTTTTACGACAGTCGGTGATACAAACGATCACGTGAGAAGTCTGTCCGTCCGGTTCCGTGATGCTGATTGGTCGATCATAGAATGATTACTAAACGATCGATAAATTTTTGTAGCTCCGGACACACAATGCTTCGCATTTCCTAGTATAACTTTGGTTTCTGACCCGGGTTAGACAAAATTTGACCCGTGACCTGGGTAACATCCCTAGTATGAAGGTTAATTCCGGTCACTTTAACGATTGTGTTTCATGAGAATGTGTGTTTAACCATAGTCATTTAATCGTTAATAAAATTACCATAAATAAATTCCGTTCATCTTAACGACCGTGTTTCAAGAGAATCTGTAATTAACCGTAATCATTTAATCGTTCAATAAATTAACCGTAGTCATTTAATCATTTAATAAATTACTAACGTGAGCAAAGTTTACTTTAACGATTGTTTTCAAGACAATGTATGATTAACCAAAATGATTAACCTTGACATAACCGAAATAGTTAGATTTGGAACATAGCACGATAGTTATAGCGTGATAGTTAGATTTGGAATGTAACGTAATAACTCGATTAGATTTGAGACATAGTACAATAAAGTTTTTTTTAATTTTTTGTATTTTTTTTTTTTAATTTTTTTTTCTTATTGCGAACTGATCGCGTGATCACGTGGTTCCGATCTTGACCGGAGATCGATTTTTCATGTGACCAGGAGACCCGGAAAATCTCACCTACATCCTGGTGCTGTTATTTTACACAACTCCTTCGTCTAGTAAATCGAATAATTTATCCTAAAATAATAATAAAGATTTAATGTAATTAACTATATTAGACCGTTTAAATTTATATAATTCATGACTTTTGCATCCTTACTTTGCATAGAATTTCTATATCTCCATATGGTTCATTTTGTTTCACGTGAATAACATCTTTAGTATTTAAGACTAATAATTCAAAGAACAGCTTAACAGCATCTTGGCGTTTAGCCTGAATATATGATATATACATAATATAATTAATATTATAATATTATAAGTCAATCAAAGTAATTTATATTAATATTAATATCCTACCGTGCCAACGACTGATTCGTAACTGACAACTACATGCGCTGGACTTTTCGATTTTCCATTAGTACGATCACTTATTTCTCCACGACATTTATCCCTCAAAAGTCGCATTGCTTTGACCGTATTTTTGCTGTATCCGGATTCGTTTCCTGTAGCTTGCTGATCCTGTGGCTCGTCTTGATCGAAAATGGTTATACCACGGCTACCTGATGATTCTAAATCCAAAAAAATAAAATAGCTTGAGAAAATTGTATAAATCCTATTTTATTTATGTTTAATTATGCAAGAGTTGTACCTCCTCCATCGTCAATTGGGGATATCTATAATATATGTAATTTGGCATTATTATCATGTTTACATGTCAAGGACTATTCAAAAGCTATATGCTATTTACCGTGTCATCAACATCATCATGTTCTGATACAATACTTTCTTTATCTGTTTTATTATCAGTCGCTTCTCGTTCTTTTTCTTTTTCTTTTTCGATTTCTTCTACGACTGAACCTTTAGTTGATTCTGAAAAAAAAAATAAAATAAATTACATGAAAAAATAATTTGAAAATAATTTGATGTGCATAAATTTTGTTATTACAATTACCTTGATCCAAATTAGGACTATTGTCTGCATTTTGAATATTTAAATCGACCTATAATAAATTTCGTTTATTAGCAGTTCAAGCTGTTATCATAAGTGGTATCTAATTTTATTTACGTAAGTATCATTGTTTTCGTATTCAGTAAGTTCCTCGTTAATTAGGTTATCAACTCGGGATGGTCCGGCTTGAACTTCCTCCTCTTGTCTATAATCCTCAGGAGGCGGTGATGGTGTCATTCTTAGACGTTTTCGGGCAAAGAGATGATGAAATTGGGGCATAAGATTATGTGGAACATTTAAATCAAGGTAATAAGAAGCACCCGTTTGTCTAATCTCCCCGATGCGTAGTAAATTACGTGACGCTTGAAGGAAGGATGGCTATAAAAAGAAATTCAGAATTCTTTTATTAAAAGTGATCGCATTTTAACAATTATTTGCACTTAAATATATACCGTAATCAAAATATCAGAAGTATCCTTGATTTGGTTTGCAATATGTCGATTTGGTAATTCGGTCACGTCATCTACGATTAATTTACGCTTTCTGCGATTTGGTGTTGCAAGTTGAACAGCCTCATCCTGAAATAATTCAGGAACCTCTTGTTCAGGACTTCGTGGAGATAATGGGGTGAACCTCATAGTTTCTACATTTGTGATATTTGTATCAAGGTTTAGATCTGTTTCTAATGGTCCTGTTTCAAGATTTTCTGATGATGGTCTACCAATATCTAAAGTTGACTCTAAAGTTGACTCTAAAGTTGGCTCTAAAGTTGGCTCTGTATCTAATGGTCCTGTTTCAAGATTTTCTGATGATGGTCTACCAATATCTAAAGTTGACTCTAAAGTTGGCTCTAAAGTTGGCTCTAAAGTTGGCTCTAAAGTTGGCATATCTACTGTATCTTCTATGAGATTGTCGTCCAACAGGTTATCATCCATAAGATTTAACTCAGGACCATCATCTGCTAACATCAATGGATCATCTTCGATGACATTTTTACTACCACTATCAATTACATCTTCCATTGTCATCGTCAATTCAGGTTGTGCGTCTCTTGCCATTTCAATATCAGCAGAACCATCGTTACTTTCGGACCTGGCATCGTGACCATGTGTCTTTGGATCGAACTCATCATCCAAATCAAGATCTAGACCTCTTCCATCTTCTGTATCGAAAGCATCACCCAATAAATCATCCCCAATATTTGAAGTTAATGAAACATCAAAATTGTCTCTTATAGTAATGTCTTGCGGTCTAGAGATGTTTGATGAACTCGTAGTTGCGACCGGTGTTATATCAGTCCATTGTCTGATTTAATACGTTTATATTAGTTAATTAATAAAGTGTAAATATTTAAGCAGTTATCTGAGTTTCATTACTTGAGATTAAGACTAGGATCTGGCAATAATATATCAAACTCCGTAATATTATCAGGTAATGTGATGGATTCAAAATTAGCTATTCGTTGTTCTTCAACCAAATCAACTTCGCCAGGTCTAAATGCCTTTATACAAAAGAAATCTTAAGATGACAGATCAATGATATCAGACATCATAACTATTATGTGTTGATTAAACTTAAATACCATTTTAATTTTATGTAGAGCTTCGTTACAATCATCGAGCAGATATTTTGCTTTTCGTGAATATATGCGAACAACTCCCAGTAATAATTGCCCTGATAATCGTAGTGCCATTGGTGGTTGATCTCCACCGAGAATGGCACCTTAAATAAAATCGAATAAAGTAACTTTTTAATATATTATTATTTGAAATAGGAGCAAGATTTCTTGCAAGCAATAAATCTGTTCAAAAAAATGGAAATCCAAGCAAATAACAGCAACACAAGGTTTATAATGTTATACGTACCTACAGAAGTCTGTATATTTGTCTGTAAAAATTGTGCCTTACTCAGTTTTCGTTCCCAGTGCGCAGCTAGCCATACTTTCGCCAATGGACCCTTTTTACAAGGTGTTAGAAAATTGGTACAAGTGAGATAGTCTAATATAATTTAAACTGAGAAAAAAGCCACGTTAAATTACCTTTTTTGACAAAATAGCTTCTGAATAAAACATTTTGCCAAAATTGAAAAGTAATAAAGTTTAAAGGCAATAAAAGATTTTTTTACAAGGTAAACTATGAAAGCGCGAATTGATTTTTCATGTTTACACACTGCAATAAAACCAAAGTGAATATTACGTCACGAGGGTAAATCTTGTAGTACAAGAAATGTCTCACGAATGCGTATAGTGTAATATTCTAAATGCATTTTCCAAATACAATTTAATTACAATTTAATAAAATAATAATAATAATAATAATAATGCCTCATCAACGTCTTTCTCGTCCAGTTCAATGTGCTCATCATAATGGAGTCAACAGTTAAAGAGTTGGAGGCAGAGCTAAAAGAAAGTAGAGTTTATGCTGTAGAAGAAATTTAGAAGCTAGAACAATATTATGGAAGATTGGTGAAAGAAAGGAGCCAGTTAAGAGCAAAAGTAGAGGATTTGGAGGATAAATTAAAAAGAAATGGAGCAAATCGTAGCAGGGAATGTAATTGTAGATACAAGAAAAGCTTGATTTGGTTTTTTTTTTAAATTTGTTTTTGTTTATTTTATTTTATTTTTTTTATTTTATTTTATTTTTATTTTATTTTATTTTTTTTATTTTATTTTATTTTTTTTATTTTATTTTATTTTTTTATTTTATTTTATTTATTTTATTTTATTTTATTTATTTTATTTTATTTTATTTTTTTTATTTTATTTTATTTTTTTTATTTTATTTTATTTTTTTTTTTTATTTTATTTTTTTATTTTATTTTATTTTTTTTATTTTATTTTATTTATTTTATTTTATTTTATTTATTTTATTTTATTTTATTTTTTTTATTTTATTTTATTTTTATTTTAAATTTGCTGACATTTATTATCTAATATCCATTTATTACACCCCAGGTAATACATAAATTATATAAAAAATTTTAGCCAATCAAATTTAACTAAGAAATAAAATTTGGCTTGATTTTCTATCTCTTAAAGTATTATCTAATTCTAAAACTAAAAAAAAAAGTTTTATCAAAATTGGTCAAAATTAGGTATGGAGGCACAGACATGCCTTATAGGCATGCTCTAGTTTAGTGATGCCACCGAAATTGATTTTTGAAAAAGGCCTATTTCGTCTTCATTAGAGAAAATTAAAATTTTTTATAAGGAAGAACAAATAAAATTTATATAAATATATTCTTTATAATTTCATCTATTTAATAAAAGTATCAAATAATTTCGTCTTTCAAGTAAAATAGGTCAAAAACAATTTCATCTTCAAATTTTAATTTCGGGTTTTAGAACCCGAAATGCTTTCGTCCTCATGTATACTCTAGTTATATAATATAAATATTAGAAAAATATGAAACATTAAAGTTCAAAGAATAATACATAGTTAGAACCTTTTAATAATAATTCTTTATAGAATTATCTGTATATTGAAATGATTTGTGTTGATCTGTTTATATGGTTTGAAATTCTAATTGGTTTAATATCATGTAAGCAAAACCCAATACACATCACTCTAGTTATACCGATAGCTGGATTAACCGACAATTGGTTATATCAACACTTTTTTCAAAAAAAAATCTATAATGTTAAAAATTTATTGGTTATACCGACAATCATAAGAGATATTGATTATACTGACATACTGATAATTTGAATATTAAAAAATTATTTAAAATAATTTTTATTGCTGGATATAGCGACAATTTTTATAAACTGATAGTCATTATAGGTGTACCAATTAATTAATTTTTTAAATTTGCTTTATACTAGGCTTAGCATAAAACAATAAGTATAAAATAAATTCATTTCATCATTTTATGCAAATATAAGATGAATTTATTTTATGCTAAACATAAAACAAATTCATTTTGTGCTAAAATAAATTCATTTTGCTAAGTTTATTATTCTTAGCATAAGCTTGGTGAAAACAAAAAAATTTACCTCTGCCTAAACTGATATATCTACACAATATTAATATAATGTCAGTATAGATAAAGATGCTTATTAAACTAACATCTGGATATATCAACAATTTTTTCATTGCTAAAGAGTGTCGATATAACCAGAGTAATGTGTACATACAAAATTTGGTCTATTGCTTCTCTAATAAGTCCTCTGCTATGCTCTGGACAATTATATCTGGTTGGCTAGTATGGTCAGAAGTAACTAGAAGTATAGATAGTCAAGTAATATTAAAGAATAAAAAGTAATTGTTTAATATTTTTTATACAAAAATAGCATATCTATACGTACAAGAAATATATTTTAACTTAAAGCATTTTAATTTTTTACCTATACTTTGAACCCTAGTTAAAGGTAGAGTGTAACATAGATTATTTTTAATAGTAATCATTAGGGGTCTCAGCTGGGTCAGGTCTGATCCAACCCGACCCGGGTCAGACCCAACCCGGGTCAGGTTGGGTCAGATCAAACCTGGGTCGGGTCAAACCCGGGTCAGAAAAAACCCGGGTTGGGTCAGACCCGGGTCAGACCCGGGTTAATAATGGGTGACGCATGATGAAACCATTTCATTGCAAAAATAAAAAATAAATAAATAATTTATTATAAAAAAGTATTCATCTGATAAAAAGAACTTTGTACGTACAATCTCGTGATCTAGTGATCGGATCTGCATCATTTTAAAGTATGTATGCAGCGATCACAGATCGGGATTACCAGGAACGTAAGTGTATAGTTTTACTGGCATCTACATAATAGTAAATAAGTATTTATATTTGTTTTAACTTGTTTTGTTGTTTTTATGTAGGAAACTAATAAATTTTTTTTATACTTAGGGCTAAAAATAACAACAAAAATAAATAAGTATTTATAAGCTTAAATTGTTGATAAATAATAGATCAATAAAATGCTCTTCATGCTTACTCCCTGATTATTAAAATTTTATAAGAAATCTTGCTTAATAAACTACAAATAATTATAATAAAAATAAAAATTACTTTATAATCCATTCCTCGAATTTGTCATAATTTTTTTTCACGCCAATTCTATAACAGTAACAAATGGCAGTTTCAGAATTCCCATGGAATTACCTGCTTCAGCAGACTTCAGATAATATGTAAACGCTTTATGCTTATCGATTTCGATTCAAATTCCTAAATAATAACAATATCCAACTTGATACATTTCGTTAGAATACTCATATTTGCCGTTTTTGGTAATATGCGAATGCTTTTTTTTAACTCCTATTTCATATTCGTAACAATAGTCAGGCAAATAATTTCCTTTTGGATCATTCGTATCTGCCAATTTTTGACAGCTATCGAAATTCATTTGATTTAAAGTATCGTTAATTTGTGTAATTTCTTTGTTTTCCATTTTGAATTGTAAAAATTAATAAAAAAATAGTGGGATATCAATTTACTGATACTCATCTAACAACATCTCTTACTCAATACATCATGCCCCGTTCCCGGGTCATAGTCTTGTGACAAATAGATAAATAGATACCATGTAGCTTCTTTCACAGCATCTTAATTATTACTTCATAATTATGTACGTGGGAATAACGAATCGGATAGTTAGTAAGAAAGCTAGAACAAACGGATAATAGTTAATAAGATAACACACATAACCGATCATCTTAATGTTTATACTTTTCTTAATATTCAAATATCATAAAAACCCTTAGTAAAATATCCATCCTGTGCAATCTATGTTGCCCAAAGCTAAACTGCGCCAATGCAATTCCTGCTCCTAATTGAAGTCAAAATCTTAAAGCTAATTGGTGTGCATTTTTTCTCATGATCATTACCTGTTTTATGTAATATAAAATTTCTAATTTTAGAGGAAGGTTAAAGCGAAGTGAAATTTAGTTAGAGGTTTATATATTTATATATCCGAAACCCCTGAATCTGCTATTATGGAAGATAAACTAACTAACTAGGAAAATTTATTACTGCCAAAGGCAGAAAAAAACCCGTTATTACTAATTATCAGCCTGAAAAATTAACTGCCAAAAATTTCGCCTGAAATTCCAGAATGCGGCGGTTTATGCAGCATGTAGATTATGTATTAACCTCCACTCTAACCCAACCCAACAATTTCATGTATAAAACTTATTGTAAATTGGTCGTATTTAGATGATTATATATTGCAAAATTCGTTCTTAATGATAATCTGATGTCATTTGTAATACTTTATTATTACAATCAATGGCTTGCCATTTAAAGTAAAATCAGGTTTAAATTTTAGCCAACTTTTTATTAAAAAATAATTTATAATACCAGTACGATCACATGAAATGTGAGAAGGATGGTTCCGTTCAACTTTTTTGATGCGCTATATTGATTTTGAAAAATCCTTTTTGGTTGGAATAATGATTTTCATTTATTTCACAATTACAATATACCAGTACGACCATATGAAATGTATAAGGGATTGTTTAATTAATGTTTTTGGGCATGGCCTATGCTGATTTTCACAGAATCCTTTTCTAGTAAAAGTAATAGTTTTCATTTATTTACCGAGGACATCAAAGGGGAAAGGGAAGGGGTGATGACCCGGGTTTAACCCGGGTTGGGTTGGGTTGGGTCAGACCTGGTCAGGTTTGACATGAGGCGGGTCAGACCTGGGTCGGGTTTGGCATGAGGTGGGTCAGACCCGGGTCGGGTTTGACATGAGGCGGGTTAGACCCGGGTCGGGTTTTGACCCAAGTGGGTCTGACCCGGGTCAGGCCCAAACCCGACCCAACCAACCCATTAAGACCCCTAGTAATCATGTTGCAAATTATGCAAATCATATAATGATTATATGATTTATATAGATTCTAATCAATCAGAATTATAGATTTCCTTGTAAAATTAACAACTCCTTTTAAAATTTTATAGTAATGAAAAATTGAAAATATATTGAAGTATTCTTGTTTATATTTATTTTTTTTTAAGTTTAATGATTCTGCTTCTTTTTATTATTTGAGAAAGGTAATACAATGCTGCCACTGATTACAATTTAATTCTATCAAAAAAAAACTCTCCAAGTACTAAGTACCCAAAGCGATCCGCTATAACAACCTTTTGTCTCAAGTCAGAGCCTGAACTTGCTCGAACTTTTGTACAATGTACGCCCAACTATTACCGACACTGGTGCTATTTGCCATATCAAAAGTTTTTTCCTTTATTTAAATTTTTCCTTCTTCATAAGGGGGGCATGAAAAAGGGGGAAAGTAAAAAACAGTCAAAATAAAAAATGAGTAAAAAAAAAGGGGAAATATAAAAGGGAAAAAGAAAAACCAAAAGAAAAAAAAGAAAATGACAAAAAGAAAAACAAAAGAGAAAAAAAAAACAATCTAAATAATAGTATAATCGAAGCCTATACTATGCTCGTAAAAATTATACAATATTAAACAAGATCTCGGTACTGTATCTAAAGTAAAAAACTATAAGGAAAAACTATACTAAGAGGTCGAGATACACCAATTAAAATTTTTCTAAAAGAACTCTCCATAGATGTCTGTCAATCATTGCTATACACATGAACACATCAGCAGCTGTGTTGTGATCTCTCATGACTTCTTGTGACTTGAGCTTCTATTTTGGAAAGAGTAAACAATGTTGATCTTTTAGAGGGGTATGCCGAAATTCCCACTTTTTGGTAAAAATTTTGCGAAAAGTCATATAGGAGGCTGGAAAACCAACATAGAGAAAGTGTGGGAGTTTGCAAAGTATAGAATAGTATAGAAAACCAGGTGCTTGCTTCCACTAATGCTTCTACAAGTTCTTGATATGTACTTCCAATATTTACCAACTACTTGTTCAATAGTTCTGTAAACTTCTACCAGGAAGCCAAAAACCCAAAAGGAGTTCTTTTTCAACTCTATTTTAGTTCTCCAAATAATCCAAAGACTCATTAAGCTTAAGACTAGAGGTTGGAACCGGTTTTAATAATTCAGGTTTATTACGTGAATTTTGTGATATTTTAGAATTTATTAAAATTTAATTGGATTAAATTCCAAAATATCACAAAATTCACGTGATAAACCCGAATTATTAAAACCGGTTCCAACCTCTACTTAAGACCACTAGTTCTAGTTGCTACAAGAGAAGTTTTGTGTATTATTTCCTATACTAACTAAACACTTGGTTTGGTGATTGTTGGTTTGAAGGATCGTTGAAAAGAGTTGAATTTATGTTTTGTTTATATTTACAAAAGATTAAAAATTAATTTTTATATTGTTTTCGACTAATTTAATTTAATTTTTAAAATTATTCTAACTTTTTTATATATAAACCACCAATTTTTGTATGTACAACAAATAATTTGCCATTTATATTTATATTGTATTATACTATACTCTTAAAATATTTTAATTTAAAATTTTAAAAAAATTACTAAAAACAATTTGCTCTTTTTTTATTAATTCTTTTTTATATATTGTACATAGAACTCCAAATAATCTATATAAAAAAAAAAAAAAAAAAAAAAAAAAAAAAAAAAAAAAATTTTAAAAAAATTTCTTAAATCCAACTAATCTATAACCTGCCATATATCATAAATATATATTACAAAATATAAAAAAAAAATTTAAAAAAAAACCCTCCAAAAATTTAAACAGTGCACCCCTATAAATTTAGTATTTCTAAAAGCTTTAATTGTATATAATAAAAATTAAATTAAAGTTAGAATTAGAATTAAAATTAGAATTAGAATTGGGTTTAGAGTAAAATTGCGAGAGGAGCATTTTTGCTTAGTAACACAACAGGGATTATCTTAGTAAAATTTTGAGATGAAATAGTAACATAACAGGGGTTACCCAGTGGTTACCCTAGAGGTGCACTAAGAGCACAGTGCACTATATAAAGGATTCCTTAATTTTTATCCAATTCTTGTATTTTTCTGATTTTTGCATTTTCCACTATCATGGCCTGGATTTTTCATTAACATATTTCAAATATAAGATTTATAAAAATTACTCTATTAGTATTCTTTTAAATATACCTTTTTTGCCATTTAGCTGTTTTCAAATATACCTTTTTCTTCAATACCTACTTTTCAAATATAACCTTTTTTAAAAAAAAGTCATCCATTAGCAATTTTTCAAATATGACCTCATATAAATTATTCAGGGTCCTTTGTACATATTTGTTTTCAAAAATTATATATTATACTTATAGTATTTAATACCAGTAATATGAAAATTTGTATAATAAGTAAATCAAAATAATTTTTATAAAAACAAAAATTAAATTTCAATTAATATTAGCGTTAGAGTTAAGACCTGAAATAAAACAAAAACTTAGATTATACAAATTTTTACAAGAGATTTTTTTTGTTAGAGCCCCAAGAGTGATTTTACAATAGTAATACGATTTGTTATACTTTTTAAACCAGTTTTTTGTTATATAGGGGGCATCATAAATAACATTATACAAGAGGGGGTCAGACAAAAGATAACATTTTTCTAGGACCCCAGACATATAGTATAGAGGTTATACTTGTTGGTTATACTTGTTTTTTTTTAGCAAAAACCTCTGAAATTTGAAAAGCAAAAAATAGCTTTTGCCAATTATCTTGGCATCCAGTAAACTAATTTGAACAAACGTTTTTTTAAAATGAAGCTCTCAGTGAAGTGCATCTAAAAAAAAAAGTTCATTCAATTCTGACCACTAGATCAAAAGTTATTTAAACAAATATATTTTGTTATTTTCAGCAAATTGGATCAAAATTGGCCAAAATCCAGTTATAATCTATATGAAAGATGTCCAGGGTCCTGTTAAATCCGGGTTTGGTCCGGATCTATAAAATTTCAAAATTTATAGATGCAATAGATGAAGCTCTAGTGTCCTTGCTAAAAAATAAAAAAAATAATTACAGCTGTTTTTATAAATTCTAGAACACTTGATAAAAAATAGCTGAATAATTTTTTATTAACCAAAAAAATTTCATTTTATTAAGAGTAGGGGGTACATAGATCATTTATCATATAATTTTTATGGTATCAATTTTTTTTTTTTTTAAAGTTTAGTAAAATTTTTTTAAACAAATCATTTGAACTATTAAATAAAAATCATAGAACAGGTTTTTATGATTCTAAAAATAGTAAAATTATTAAAATTGGTTGAATATTCACAAGTTATAAAGATTTAAACTTTAGGTATCAAAAGTTGTTTACAAAAATCATATGATAATCATATGATATCAACCAATCAAGATTAATAATTTTGTGTAACTCAGGGAGATTTGAGCCAAATCGGAAAAACTTTATGATATAAAAAGTATAATTTTTTTAAATATATACTATATTAAAATTTTACTATTATAAAACATATATTTTATTCTATATATTATAAAATTTTAGTCAAATTTGGTTGCAACTATAAAAAATTTATCAGTAGCACATTTTAATTTCTATATAAATCTCATTGTACCACAAAAATCATATTATAAATGATCTATGTACCTTTTACTTTTAATTAAATTTTTTTCTATTTTTAATTTATTAAAAAAAAAAATCTGAAATTAGCCAATTAGCAATCTAATAAGACTAGTGATGCCACAAATTGATTTTTGAAAAAGGCCTATTTCGTCTTCATTAGAGAAAATTAAAATTTTTTATAAGGAAGAGCAAATAAAATTTATATAGATATATTCCTTATAATTTCGTCTATTTAAAAAAAGTATCAAATAATTTCATCTTTCAAGTAAAATAAGTCAAAAACAATTTCGTTTTCAAATTTTAATTTTGGGTTTTAGAACCCAAAATACTTTCATTCTCATGTATAAATAAGACCAAACTGAGTATTATCCAGGTGGATTTTTGTATGGGTTCGAACCCGTATCAATTTTGATAAATCAAGAGTCTGAACTTGGTCTATTAATGGACCAGACTGAATCCCAGACCAGACCCAGATCTTTTGTGAATACTACTTATAATGTTTTATTCCATTTTATACAAAACTATTAGAATAGCCAATAAAAATTTAAGATCAGGTATAACATAAAATTTTGTTTATTTTTTTTAAAAAAACTTTTATATGGGGTGAGTCAGTAAAAAAGAGACAAATTTTTTCTAAGTAAAAGTTTTCTTGACTTTAAGCTTAAATATCTTAACAATTATCTTAATAAATTTAATAATTTTTTTTATTTTAATTTTATATAATTTCAAGATTAAAATAAAAAAATTTTTAGCAAATTTGATTAAATAGTTGTCAAGATATTTTAGTTTAAAAATTAAAAAAAAATTTTACTAAAAATGATTTGTCTCTTTTCTACTGACTCACCCCTATATAGGGTAGGTGGCACAGTAAAATTTTAGGGCATGCCCCCGAACCAAGGCATGCCCCTCTTATCGTGCCTCGGGGCATGCCTCTAGTATATAAATCGTGCTTATGTAATATGATCACGACAGTTTTTTTTTGTAGTACATTGAAAATTGGACTAAAGATAAGTAGCTTTCTTTTATTTGAGTCCAAATTGGTAGCTTTTATTCGGTCAT